>JAXCGZ010013218.1:290000-295396 GCA_037179515.1 Halocaridina rubra
TAACCTAACCTAACCAAAAGAGCTTAGTGCCAAAATAGGAACGCCAGAACAGTTTAGCGATAAAAGTAGCGGCGCCAAAATTGCGTCGCCAAATAATCCCATTCCGGTAGTAGTTTCTACTTCTTCAGAATGACCGCGTCAGATTTTTACCTTTTCACCCTGAAATAAAACTCAGAATGACCGAATCAAATTTTTACTTTTTCACCCTGAAATGAAACAGACTCGAACCCAGGTCTTAAATGGGAGATCAAAGTTTATGCCACCAAGCTACGGAAGCTCCTAATATGTTAAAAAAAGAGGGAACCCACTACCCTTCACTCCTTGCCGCCATGAGTCTCTATCGACACTTATTGTACCCGCCATGTGAAGCTAATTCCCGCCATGTGAAGCTAATTCCAAGGCAAACACATGTCCGCTGACCTTCCAAACATATTTAAACATATCATTATATATAATTACTCACTTTACGGTTTACACATATTGATAATGAATCACTATTTTAAGGGTTATTAGTCAGAGTTCAGTATTAAATAGAGACCCTAACAAACCGGGTGGAAAATTGGCCCATAAGCGTCCGGGTTCACTACTGACTGCGTCGGGATATAATTATCATCTCATGTGTTTGTGGGCGTGGAATATTCAATGATAAAGTCATGTCCTTTGAGTATTTGTTTAGATTTTAAGCAAATATCAATATTCAGATCAAATAAAAAGATCTTGAATCATATAAGAAAAAAAAAGATGTTTAAAATAGCGAGTATTCATTTAATACCTCACTTTCCATGCATAAGTGAGTCGTTGTGGTCGTGGTCGTCCTCCTCCGTCATCATCATTATCATCATCATCACCATCATCATTATAATCATCATCACTATCACCATCATCATTATAATCATCACTATCATCATTATAATCATCATCATCATCACTATCACCATCATCATCACTATCACCATCATCATCGTCACTATCACCATCACCATTATAATAATCATCACTATTACCATCATCATATTCATTGCCATCATCATCACTATCACCATGATTATAATCATCATCACTATCATTATCATCATTATCACGAGCACTATCACCATCAGTCATCATTAAAATCATCATCATCATCACCATACAAAGTTTCACATCATATCAATAAGACGATTTTCATATTAACGCCTTCGTTTTTTTTACCGAGGCGTTGTTTTCGACACATACTTTTGATGAGTTCTGAGGCCCAATTAAAGGACCGACCACTGGCACTTAAAAAAAAAAAAAAAGGTGAATGAAAAGGGGGGTGAATGAAAAAAGGGGGGAGGTGAATGAAACCTAATGACTTTGCGGGGTAATAAAAACCAACATATTTCATTAGCTTAATCAGTGATTAAAGGAAATCCAATGACTTTGCCAGAGTATAAAACCAACATATTTAATTAGATCTATTGGTAATTAAGCGAGTACCTTAAAACATGATAAACAGAGGGGAAACTAGTTGTAGTCACCGTGGCTCAAGCGGTAGCGTCCGCGACTCTGAGGCGTCAGGTCGAAGGTTCGCGCCCCGTCACGGTCTGAGGTTAGCAAGGGCATGCACTCAGGGTAAGGATTTCATCTGCCAATACAAGACCTTCGCAAGAAGGGCAACCGTCCTAGCCCTTGGTAGAAAAGGGAGTCCGTGACGTAAAACCGGAACAACAGAGGGGAAACTAGTTGCCGGGGGAGGAGGAGGAGGCCAATAAACAGAGTATTATCCAAATATAAATATTGAAAATATTCATTACTGCCATTCAAGAAAATGTGGGTCCTCTTGTAGGGGGGGGATCCAAAATATCCCCTCGCTGCTCTAAGCATGGACAAGAGGCTGTGATTAAGAAAGAAAAACGATTAATTTTTCTCCTTTTTTTTGCTATGTAGGAGAGCGCCGTGTTCCGATGCTATGGTTTTCAAAGGGGATTGGACCAGCGGCCTATAATTCTGGGGAATATGTTGATGATTATATTTGTTACTGGGGTAAAAAAAAAATAAAAAAAAAATACTTGCTGATCAAGAGACCCAGGTTGGTAAACAGGATGCGACTGTTAAAAAAATAATTGGAAAAATATTAATAATTTCATAAATAAATAAATACACACACACACAGACATACACACACACAGACATACACACACACACACACATACACACACACACTAAGCGAGGAGGTAGTTAATGCTATCTCAATCCATAGTTTTAAGGACAGGTATGATAAGTATGACTAAGTATAAAATGGAACCGATGAGGAGACGGGAAGATACGAGCTTTGGGCTCTTTCCCGTAACCACAATTAGGTAATCACAATTAGGTAATCACACATATATAAGTAGGAATAAAAAAATATTTTATAAAAAAATAATATATGGTTGTTGTAATCAGCAATATATCAACAAAGAAATGCGAACATTATAAAATATAAATATTACGAATAAACAAAGAAATATCAATAAAAAAAAACTTGCAATATACTTATAAGATTAATGTACTTTTAGGGCTTAAAGTCATGTTATGAGACAATAATTAATCGTTTCCTTTAGAGTTATTCTTGGCAATATAAAGACAGACTCTATCGCAACTCTAGTAAAGTACATTATTAATTAGGGCCCAAAATAATAATAATGATAATAATGATAATGATAATAATAATAATAATAATAATAATAATAATAATAATAACAATAATAATAATAATAATAATAATAATAATGATAACAACAACAACAACAACAACAATAATAATAATAATAATAATAATAATAATAATGAAAATAATAATAATAATAATAATGAGTTATCACTGATTCATTAACCTAATTACCATCACCTTTATTATTATAAATGCTTATCATAACCATTTATCTATAAACATCAAAAACTAATAGTTAAATGTCTATATTTTATATAAGGCTGATAATGTAAAGATATCGCACAATTTTTTTGTCTCAAGCAAACCTCAGATACGTTCACTGTTATAAACTGGACGAAAAATGGGAATAAATATGTGTATATATATGTGTGTGTGTGTGTGTGTGTGTGTAATTACCTAATTGTGCTTATGGGAAAGAGCCCAAAGCTCGTATCTTCCCGTCTCCTCATCGCTTCCATTTTAGACTTAGTGATACTTATCATACCTGTCCTTAAAACTATGGATTGAGATAGCATTAACTACCTCCTCGCTTAGCCAATTCCAATTATCAACTACTCTTACACTGAAAAAGTATTTCCTTACATCCTGCAAAGAAGTTTTCTTACTAAGCTTCAAACTATGACCTCTAGTTCCAGTGTCAGCCATATCAAAATATCGATCCCTATCCACTCTGTCATACCCATGAAGGAATTTAAAAACCGTCACCATATCCCCCCTAATTCCTCTAGCTTCGAGTGATGGTACGTCTAATTCCCTCAGCCACGCCTCATATCTGAGATTGCCTATTTCTGGCAGCAGCTTCGTGGCATGTCTTTGAACTTGTTCCAGCTCAACTACGTGTTTTTTCAAGTGTGTTTTTTCAAGCGCGCGCGCGTGTGTGTGTGTGTGTGTGTAACTACCTAATTGTAATTACCTAATTGTGTTTACGGGAAAGAGCCCAAAGCTCGTATCTTCCCGTCTCCTAATCGGTTCCATTTTATACTTAGTGATACTTATCATACCTGTCCTTAGAACTATGTAGTGTGTGTGTGTGTGTGTGTGTGTGTGTGTGTGCGTGTATGTATGTATGTGAGTGTGTGTTTTAGCCTCAATGAAGACGCCATCAGATATGAGGGTCCAATGGCAGAACAGTGACTTCACGATCTCAGGCTTCAGAGACAATGATTTTCGCTTTGCAATCATCACGCATGCAAATACTACTACTACTACTACTACTACTACTACTACTACTACTACTAATAATAATAATAAAAATAAAGTAAAAAAAAATATAAGAACAAAACATATAAATTCATAAGACACTGAAAACTGTAAATATACAACACAGTTTACGAATATTAGCAAATGAAAAGAATGTTCCGGTTTTACGTCACGGACTCCCTTTTCTACCAAGGGCTAGGACGGTTGCCTTCTTGCGAAGGACTTGTTTTGGCAAATGTAATCGTTACCCTGAGTGAACAAAATAAATATATCACCTTTTCTACCAAGGGCTAGGACGGTTGCCTTCTTGCGAAGGACTTGCTTTGACAGATGTAGTCGTTACCCTGAGTGAACCAAATAAATCACCTGAAGAGAATGGGTTGGGGCCCAGCAACCCACAGTAATAAAAGGCTTGGTAAGCAACCCACACCTATTGCTGTCATATATCCCCATGGGTAGCCATGCTAATAAAGGTATTATATTTCCCAGGGGAAGATTTCAACATATAAATTATCTCTCATGCTAATGACGCATGAGCCTCTCGCCTTGGGGTCCTATCAGAATGCTTTCATTATGCCGTTCATTAGGAAAGTCTCTCTCTCTCTCTCTCTATCTATCTATCTATCTATATATATCTATGTATCTATATATCTATCTATTTATCTATCAATCAATCTGTCTATCTATTTATCTATCAACCTATCTGTCTATTGATCTATCTATCTATATATCTATTTATCTATCTATCTATCTCGTATAAAACTAAGTAAGTTCAGGAACAAAGTGAGTTATTTCGAGATATCAAATTAAGTTTTTCCTTTGAACGACGCCTATGGTTTAACAGAATGCTGGATGCGATCATTTTTGTCGCTTTCTATAGTCTACGAATATTATTTTGGTCGGTGTTCTGAACAGTTAAGCGATTATTCACACAACATCTGATTAAACCAAAAAGTACCCGTCAGGCAGTATCGTCACAAAGTCTCTGTCGTCCGTCACGAAGCCTGTTTTATTATTTTTTTTTTTTGGGGGGGGGTACAACTCTTCCCTGTCTCATAGCCTCCGTCTTTTATCAAGAGACAGCTTTGCTAGCATTTCAGGTTTCTTTGAAACCTTCTGCTATCCTCTCTGTAAACTTATTTAATCAAGTTTGTACATACATACATACATTCATGCATACATAAACAAATATAAATATATATATATATATATATATATATATATATATATATATATATATATATATATATATATATATATATATATATTAAAAACAAAAATATTCTTTACATAACTCGTCCAATCTAAACTCTTGTCAATACAACTCTAAAGCCAACCTCTTTCATTCCTAGAATTAGTCTAGCAAGACGTTATAAACGGTGAAGGAGGCCCGTAGGAAGTATCCTGTCCTTTCTGACATGTTTCCTTTCATATTATTACATATATTTGTGCGCCGCGTTAAAACAAGGATTCTTAAGGGTCAGATTAACCTGCAATACCAAAAATCCGTAGTGTGTATATG
>JAXCGZ010013219.1:15000-27500 GCA_037179515.1 Halocaridina rubra
GAACAAGAACAAGAACAAGAACATATATCATCCAGAGCTGGTAAAAGAGTGCAAGCTAATATATATAACCTATAAAATGGTCTTTTCATAGACACGCATATATAAGGTTCATGCTGAGTCTAATCTATAGGTTCTTCTAGATTCATATCCTCATTGGGAATACTAGAAAATTAATAATAAAAGGATATGGAGCCCATATCTGCTTTACAATGGCAATAATATGTTATGTTTAGAATTATCAACATTACCAGAAAAGGAATAGACAAAGTCTGTGTACTTGTAATAACTTTATTCATGTGAAGACCATTTGAATAATAAGTAAGAATATGCTTGCACAATCTATGAAATTTTATATTAACGAGACTAGAAAAGTTATAGAATGTATATAATACATAAATATTTCAATACATAATTGTTATGCAGCTGTCATATAATAATTATAAAGATAATAGTAATAATAATGGTAATACTAATAATAATAATAATAATAATAATAATAATAATAATAATAATAATAATAATAATAATAATAATAATAATAATAATAATAAAAATAATAATAATAATAATAATAATAATAATAATAATAATAATAATAATAATAATAATAATAATAATAATAATAATAATAATAAGAATAATAATAATAATAATAATAACAATAATAATAATAATAATAATAATAATAATAATAATAATAATAATATTTAAGATAAGAACGGTAAAAATTACAATTGCAACAATAGCCTTTTTCATAACATTTCATCACTAAACGGAGATACACTGAGGTAAAAAAAAAAAAAAAAAAAAAAAAAGTCACTTACGCAAATGTCAGTGAAGCGTACAATTAAATGTTTCAAGTGGTATGCATTGAGGATCTGAAGTTTGAAAGGAAGATTTTTCTACTATGTTGATTTCCAGTAACATTAATAAACATTAATGCCTAAATGACAGTATATCATAAAATAAGATTCATTGTTTTGTAGCAAGTTAACAGAGTTAACCCCAGAGAATCGGTATTCTTGCCATAAAGTTACTAAGTATGTCTGCCCCTGTCGGAGAACCTAGTCAAACTCATTGGTAACAAGAACATTAATATAACAGGAGATTGAAAGAAAATGGAAAGGGTTGAGAAATAATGAAACTGGAGAATGCATGCAAAGTCAGCAGAATAGAAATTACCAAAATTTTTATACTATTAATATAATTATTAATATAGGTGTAATCCCTAATTCAACAGCTACCGAAAGTGGAAAATTTAGACGCCAGCTGTCTACAAATGCTGAAGCATCAGTGAAATCATATGATAACTTCTAGAATTTATTAAAGCCCAATAACAAGCATAACAACATAGAAAGACTCAGAGAGAGAGAGAGAGAGAGAGAGAGAGAGAGAGAGAGAGAGAGAGAGAGAGAGAGAGAGAGGAGAGAGAGAGAGAGAGAGAGAGAGAGAGAGAGAGAGAGAGAGAGAGAGAGAGAGGAAAAAAAATAAAACTCTTCTCCTATTTTCCAACTGGATTTTTTAGTTTTTACATTATGTAAGCCACTAAAAGCGAGTCTAGCGAGGCAAAGCCAAAAGTGCAATGACACCAAAGGACACAGGAAGTTGGGAGTAAGGGCAGCAGCAATTGCCTTCCGGCTTCGTTGCGTAACACTATATGCCTGCTTGTTATCCGGCTGTCAGTTAATTTTTTCTTAATTCTATATCAATTTACGATTAGTACTTCATACCACAAATTTGTTACAATACATCGTAATGTATATTACCTAAAACTGTGACGCTCTAGTCCAAACAAATTTGTCTGACAGTTCTATTGCACAATTAATTTCAAATGTCATCAAAACAGAGTGTTTTACAAGCTAACAGTCAAGCACTAATGGCTTGATTAACGCCATTACTTAAGTGTGCCGAAAACTTACATAGCCGTCTATTTTAATACTTTAACAAAGTTATCATACATTATGGCTTCTGCTCATAAATCTCTCTCTCTCTCTCTCTCTCTCTCTCTCTCTCTCTCTCTCTCTCTCTCTCTCTCTCTCTCTCTCTCTCTCTCTCTATATATCTATATATATATATATATATATATATATATATATATATATATATATATATATATATATATATATATATATATATATATATATATATATATATATATATATATATATATATATATATATATATATATATATATATATATATATATATATATATATAAACTTTTCAAGATTGTTTAAGGCACCTTAGCCTAGTTCATTTGTTTCTAGAAGGTCAATAGTGTTATTCCATAGCATTTTTCCTCATTCCCTTAACAAAAGTTAGGAAGCCATTGAAGTTTCCCTTAATTGAGGGGCTTTTTATACGTTTACTGTTCCGAGTCTATAAACTGGAAACAAGTAGCATTTCATCTAAATTTCCATAAAATATAGAAGGAAATATATAGTTAGAAGAAATACAAAAAGTAAGGCTGTTCCTTCAAGTTGGTGATAAGGTTTTTTCCTTCAAGTTGCTGATATGTGAAGCTGTTTTTCTTCAAGTTGCTAATATGTTAAAGATTTTTCCTTCAAGTTGGTGATATGTTAAGGTGTTTTTCTTCAAGTTGCTAATATGTTAAGGTTTTTTTCCTTTAAGTTGGTGATATGTTAAGGTGTTTTTCTTCAAGTTGGTGATTTGTTAAGGTGTTTTTCTTCAAGTTGCTGATATGTTAAGGGTTTTTCCTTCGAGTTGGTGATATGTTAAGGTGTTTTTCTTCAAGTTAGTGATATGTCTCCTTTGACATCAAATAACCCGTCAAGCAAGAAGACATCACAGTACCAGTTTCAAGGCTTAAAGGTCTTAGTATCAAAAACTGCGTTTAAGGACAAATTATTGAACGAAACTTAACGTTAGCGGCAAGGCCTAATCAGGATGTGAACAGAAAAAGTTTTCGATAGTTTCGGTTTCGGTTTTACATCACGGACTCCCTTTTCTACTCAGGGCTATGACGGCTGCCTTCTTGCGAAGGACTTGCTTTGGCAGATGTAATCGTTACCCTGAATGCATGCCCTTGCTAACCTCAGACCGTGACGGGGCGCGAACCTTGACCTGACGCCTCAAAGTCGCGGTCGCTACCGCTTGAGCCACGGTGACTACCTGAGGGGAAAACCATATCAGTCCCTTTAACAGTACTCCCTTTAAACAATCTTATTATCTTCTTACTATAAAATATATCTCAACATTTACTGCAAAGAACAATTATCCTAGTGATTAAAATATATCTGCTTTTTAATATAAAAAAATGCTGTCCTAGTACTACTAGAAATACATTGGAAAATACAAAGATATATCAACATTCAACTTTGAATTTAATGTGTCGAAATTCGTCATTTGAAGGTGTTAGTTAGGCATCATATGGAAATAAAGACTCTTAAGATAAACTACACAAAACTTGTAAAAGGAATTTTAGTAATTATATAGTATTAAATCAATCATACATCTTAAAATATCACTGACTTCAAGAGAAACACCTGAACATATCACCAGCTTGAGGAAAAACACTTTAACATATCACTAACTTGAAGAAAAACACCTTAACATATCACCAACTTGAAGAAAAACACCTTAACATACCGCCAACTTGATGAAAAAGCCTTACCCTTTGTAAATCTTCTAACTATATAATTTCTTCTATATTTTCAGGAATGGGTTAAAGCTGAGAAGAAGATTATATTAATCATACAGAATAATTACTGAAATTACGTAGTCCGAAGAAAGCTGTGATATTTTTATCACATAAGGAAAAATGTTTATATAAAAACAATATGTGTTTATCCTTTGTGCGCATAAATGCATTAACATATATGATTTATCTTATTAGTACTGGAAGCATCTGCAAATACTAATATCAATGATGTACATACATGTATACGTAACTACACATAGAAACGCATGAAAGAAAAATGCCTCCACACAGTACTTGAATTATTCTTACATTACTTTATACAGTACATAGCTATGAATATGTTCTATTTACGGTACACTGAACTACAAAATATTATCAGATAGTTAAATAGCCCCAAACATATCTTTTCCAGTCATATGGATAATTAATTACCACAGTCACCTTATCAATCAATTAATTTCAAAAACAATGATTTTATTTTCTGATGTACCACTCAAGGGGTCTTCGAGGCCAAGTCCTTCTAGTGAGCAACTTTATTTTTGTGTCATTCAGATTCTGTAGTGTTACGTTCAAGGGCTGAAGGTGTTGCTCTATCCATTCAGATACAGTTGCTGGGTTATGATATTGAGATAGTACTCCAGTAGCTTCTTCGTGAAGATCAGCCAGAGTAGAAGTCAATCTGTGTAAATCCACTGTTGCTTCCATGATTCGTCTGGGAGGGGAAAAGTTGTGGTCGACATTGTACTGTGTCAACCAACCACCGATATCATAAGCATTTCGAGTCATGAGCTTAATGTCGTCCTTTAGTCTGACGTAGCTGTGAAGAAAAGCTGCTACGTTAGCACCAGTGAAAGCGCAGTTTCTGGATGCCCACAAATATGGGTCACGAGCAGGGTCGATGACTACATGGGGTGGGCAATCCAAGACAGTATGGACGTCACGTAAGGTTGCTGGAGTGAGGTATCCTCTGGAGGCAGTCAGCAAGGTAAGAACGAGTGATGGCACTGAAGGGGGAAGCAGTTCACATAAGACGGCAAAATGATCATACCTAGACCATCCAGTAATTATAATTCCAGCCACACTTAGTCCAGCATAGTTCTTCATTTTTTGTCCAATTTCAACCCAAGCTAAAGTATTTGCTGCATGCCTAGAGGCATCAGGCATAATGGCTCTAGGTCCATTGGAACCTTTAAAAGCAGGAGCAATCCATACTTTAGGAAAAACAGCTGCGTAAGCACGAAGAATGTATGGAGGCACCATTCTGGAGACGTCTGGACCATATGCCCATACAGTAGGTTCCACTAATCCAGCTAATGAATGCAAGAGACTGGAAGGAGCATGACGCAACATGTCATCCCAAATGAGTACCCTGGCACCCCATTTGGCTTGCACATGCCTGGCAATCTTAACAACATGGTCCACGTACAACTGAATGGGAGACATAGAACGGGTAAGGCATATTTTACACTTCCCTAGAGTGAATACTTCATCTGCCCCTATATGTATTAATGATGTAGGCTCCACAGACATAATTTGATCAATGGCAGCCATGACTAAACGTGAGGTACCTGGGCGAGAAGGGCAAGCATCTGCTGGACTATCACCCTCGCGTAAAGACGCCCATTGTGGCAACTTGAGAGCATACTCAAGATGCCCCAAACTTTGCATCAAATGAATCACAGTTAACCCCATTGTTTTGGCAGAATGAATCAGTCTAGCCACTTCTGAAGGCGTGTAAGCATTGTGCGATGTTAAATTAGCAAGGGCACCAGTGAAAGGGAACATGTCTTCCCATTCTATAAGTATAGCAGTGGCACCGGCTCTCGTAGCCACGCCCATAAGTTCTTCAATAACCGGAATCCTTGGCGCACCTCCTTTAAGATCAAGGTGCCACACTCTTTCAGGGGGGACTGCAACACCTGGTTGAGTTTGCAAGACCTTCCCAGTAGTCTGCCGAGAGGGGGCATGATGGGTACGAGGGGTAATCACTAATGTGTGCTTCTCGGAGGCGTTGAGATCTGACAGAAACCACACTCTTACTAACACCAATACGATCAAAATCGTGAGCAGTAACATGAGCTGTCGTCTATTACATGCCATTATCTCTCTGGGTAACAAAGTGGCTCTATCAACATGAAAGACATCGATTCTTATGCACTAAAACTCATCTTACGCAGACAAACGTACACTCTCATCTACAAACATCAGCGTGTCTATAATATCTTCCTTTGATTTATTAATAATATTCATTCTATATACGAAAAAAATTTCATTATAGAATCTACAATCAAACTTAGTTCTCTGAATCACGTATTTACAAGGTATTCTGGAAAAAAAAATCGCATAATGCAGGACACTAGACGGTACATTCAAAAATTACTTTTTTGAAAAGGCTTGTACTGTGTATTTACTTCTTTTCCGTTTCGAAGTATTTTTTTAAGTCACTTAGTAAGTTATCAGGAAATGAACCATTATCAATATATGCAGCAATAATCTATCTTTAAGAAAAAGTTATGTTTCGCTTAAGTCCTCAGTGAGATATTACTATTTCTCCTTTGCTTTACAAATTCAAAATAAAATTCAATAACAATGACACATTTAGAATCAGGATGAATATAAGAAGTAAATCTTTGATATAAAAGAAATAGATAACGTGAATTTAGAACTGTCAAAATATGGTGTCACTTTGTGAAAGTCAGAGGTCGACTACGCTCACAAAAGTCACTATTAGACAGATAAACGAACTAGGTAACCAGCACCATTGAAGCCTCTCTACGACACACTAACACTGGTACAAACTCACGCACACACGGCCACACAAACAAACAAACGCACACACGCAAACACACACACACACACACACACACACACACACACACACACCGATCAGGAGACGGGAAGATACGAGCTTTGGGCTCTTTCCCGTAAGCACAATTAGGTAATCACACTTAGGTAATCACACACACACACACACACCGATCAGGAAAAGGGAAGATATGAGCTTTGGGCTCTTTCCCGTAAGCACAATTAGGTAATCAAAATTAGGTAATCACACACACACACACACACACACACACACACACATACACACACACACACACACACACACACACATATAGATGAGCATACGCTGTCCACAAAAAAATTTCCTCAATGCAATTTTTGGGTTTCATTATGCTTTTCTATATAGTCAACATTTACCTTATTCTATATTTAATTGTGATCATACAATAATGTACTGTGATTTGATTCATTATAGCCATTGAAACCGTTTTGAGAGAAAAAAAATATAATAAACAAAAAAATTTACTTTTATAGTAACACATACATATAATTCATAGATACATATATTCATATATACTACTTTTTTTAATTTTTGTTAATGGTTGCATGAATAGTCAGGAGGGCGCTATATAAAAATGTTTTTTTTTTAATAGGAAGTATGTAAAGAAAGTAAATGATGGAAATTATCGGAGGCAGTATAAACAGTTTCTAGATCGACTCTGGATAAGTGTTGATATGTTGTTGATGAAATCTGACGTTTCCATATAATAAAGTGATAAAAATGGGTAAACGCCGTTGTTTAAGGGATGGGGGAAAATTAATAGCATGAGGAGGCTATCCCTTTATAGAATATAAAACACACACACACACATACATAGAGAAATTGGAGGGAAAAGGGCACGCATTATTTGCAGATAATTTTTTAGCTTTTAACCACAGAGCAAAAGAAATGTTAGCAAATATATAAAAATAATATATATAAATAACTACACTACGCAGATTCTCTTGTATATTACATTAAAAAAGTATATTGATATTTAAAAATATATGTTAGTTAAAGTAAGAAGTATGTTCAGAGAGTTTAGACTCCAATAACACGTTTTCTTCTTCTACTTCATCTTCTGCGCAATATTCTGCTAACGTCTCTTCTCAAACACCAGCACGATGAATCCCTCGAATTACAGTTACCTTACGCCTCATTATTATTATTATTATTAATATTTTTATTATTATTATTATTATTATTATTATTAATGTCATTATTATTATTATTATTATTATTATTATTATTATTATTATTATTATTATTATTATTATTACCTTTTTTTTTTTGCTATAATAATTGTTGATATGCATAGCATATACATAGTGTCATACTTACTACTTTATTATTAACATTATTATTAACATTTTTATTACAGCATTATTATTTTCTATGAAAACTACATTTAATTTAACTATATGTATTACCCTGTTAATTATTAGTTTAATTACATGTCTACTTATAAGTTACTATTAATGTTGAATAACCATTGTACAAAATGGAAATAAATGCTTGTTTGTTTGTTTGTTATTGTTGCTATTGTCGTTATCGTCATTGTTGTCTCTGTTGTCCTTTTTATTGTTGGCACTGTTGTCGTCGTCGTCGTCGTCATCGTAACCGTCGTCGCCATCGTGGTCGTCGTCGTCATCGTCTTCGTTGTTGTTGTTGATGTTGCTGCTGGTGTTATTGTCATTTGCCATTGTTGTTGCTCTTGTTGCTGCTGTTGCTAATGTTCCTGTTGTTGATGCTGTTGTTAATGTTATTGCTGTTTTTATAGTAATAATAAAAAAGTAATAAAAACCAGCAAAAAATGAATAAAAACAAGAATGAGAGGCAAGCAACATTAACAGAAGAATATATTTGAAGGGGGAAAGGGAGTATTAATATATTTTGTTTGACTAAAAAGCGAGGAACAGGAACGAGGCAATAACCGTCAGTACATTAAAGTGAGGTGAAAACATAGATACATGCACGCAGATGTGCATAAGGAATGGCACACAGATAGATAGGTGGACAGACATATTTGTATACGGATATGCAACTGAAGTAACAGACAAGTAAAATTATATATATATATATATATATATATATATATATATATATATATATATATATATATATATATATATATATATATATATATATATATATACATATATATATATATATATATATATATATATATATATATATATATATATATATATATATATATATATATATATATATATATATATATAAGCACAAACTGTTAGCATACAGTATTAAATGGTAATTAGTACATAAGTGAAACAACACTTAGAAAATAACATTATATGTCGGGTCCTAATTAGACCACTTTTCAAACACAAGTGAATTTATATAGTAACAATGACAGAGGGAGTAAAACACAAAAAGTATTCTGGAGACCTGAGGGAATAAAAATAATAAGTAAAAGATAGTAAGACATGTCTAATCCAAAAGGAATAATACCCTTCCTGAAAGGTAACCCGACAAAAAGTTGGTAGCGCCTTGACTTCGTAATTATAAGTCCTAAGTTCAAGTCCCGGTTGGGGTAAAAACTGATTCATGTTTTCACATATGCAATGTGCTTATTTTTATTGTTGGGCCCGAATGAGATTGGGAGTTGAATTAATGCGAAAATGAAGCCACGAGTGAGGTTGAGGAATCTGTAATATGAACATAATGGCACTCCGATAGAATGCCTTTGTTCCTAAGTATAGCAGATATAAGCTATAAAGTCGGATTCCTTTTAACCTTCTGTGGTGTAGTTGGTAGCGCCTTGACGTAGTAATTATAAGTCCTAGGTTCAAGTCCCGGTTGGGATAAAAAAATTATTCATATATATATATATATATATATATATATATATATATATATATATATATATATATATATATATATATATATATATATATATATATATATATATATATATTTGTGCGTGTGTTCAAACAATATGGCTTATACGAGTGGCTCTATAAGTTGTACGCTACCTTGCAAGAACTTGAAGTAAGTACTTTCATTTCCTCATAATATGAGGAAGAGAGAGAGAATGAGAGAATATTATTCTCTCTCTCTCTCTCTCTCTCTCTCTCTCTCTCTCTCTCTCTCTCTCTCTCTCTCTCTCTCTCTCTCTCTCTCTCTCTCACACACACACACACACACACACACACACACACACACACACACACACACACACACACACACACACACACACACACACACAGGAAAGGATTCATTTTGAAGAAATAAACTTGGCTATAGAAAGTGAGTTCAAGGAATTTCTTGTTGCTCGCATAAATACTGGGTCAGAGAGCATTATAATAACTGTTGTATATAACCCACCAAGGAACCAGAATAGGCTTGAAGTTTATGAGGAAAGTCATATAGGTACTATTGAAGTCATAAACTCAATTGTTAACATGGCAAGGGGGAAAAATGTAGGATTTTGATTATGGGAGATTTTAATCATAAAGAGATAGATTGGATAAATCTTGACCCACACAGTGGTGAGGACTCATTCGGGTCAAGATTCCTAGACTGCGTACAAGGGAATATCCTACACCATCATGTAATGGAACCAACGAGGGCCAGGGGTGGGGATGAACCTTCACTACTTGATCTAGTATTCACAGATAATGTGTTGGATATTGAAAAAATTGAGTATGAACCACCAATTGGAAAGAGTGACCACTGTGTGTTGTTGATGGAGTATATCACTGAAGATATTCTGCCTGAGAGTAGAGGCACTGAGGACATGAGGAGGAACTATCTGAAAGGAGATTACATCAAAATGAATGAGCTTTTTGCAGTTATTGACTGGAGAACCTTATTCTACAACAAATCTGTGCAAGAAATGTATGACATCTTTTGTGAGAAATATGGGAAGATAGTAGATTGCTGCATACCTGTCACCAAAGTAGGTGTAATTCATGCCAGAGAGAAATGGTTCGATAATGGGTGTAAAAGAGCTAAGGAGTGGAGAGACAAATGCTGGAAAAGGTATAGGAGGAGACAAAAACATAAATGACTGGCAAACCTACAAAAGAGGAAGAAATGACTACCTAAGTAAAAGGAGAGAGGCAGAGAGAGACTATGAGAGGGACATCACCAGGAAGGCAAAAGAAAATCCCAAGCTTTTCCACAGCTTTATCAGAGGAAAACTGAAGGTAAAAGAACAGGTTTTAAGGCTAAAGAGAGCGGATGGAAGCATCACTGAGGTGGATGAAGAGATCTGCAAAGAATTGAACAAGGAGTTTCAGTCAGTATTTACAGTAGAAAATACCCCACCCCCTCAGATTGCAGAGATAGGAGCTCAAGGGCCGGTATTAGAGAACATCAACCTTACAGCTACAGAGGTATGCAAAGCGCTGATGGATTTAGATGTTCATAAAGCTACAGGTCCTGATGACATATCCCCTCATGTGCTTAAAAAGTGCGCAAACTCAATATCAGTGGCACTAAGTATTATATTTCAAAAAGTCACTGGAGTCAGGGGAGATTCCAATATGCTGGAAACAAGCAAATGTGATACCTATCTTCATAAAGGGAAGGAGGGATACGGCTCTGGTCAGTTTCCTTGACCAGCATAGTTTGCAAAGTTATGGAGAAACTACTAAGGAAACATATCTCTCTTCACTTGGAATCCTTCAACTTTTTGTCAGTGAGGCAACATGCCTTCAGAGAAGGTAGATCAACAGTAACAAACTTATTAGAATTTTATGATGAGGTAAGACGAATCTTACAGGAAAGAGAGGGCTGGGCAGATTGCATATTCCTAGACTTCCAGAAAGCGTTTGACACTGTTCCACATGGGAGACTTATTAGGAAGCTGCAAGCAATGGCTAGAATAGGTGGAAATGTTTTGGAATGGATAAATACTTACTTAGAAGGAAGGGAACAGAGGGTTAGAGTAAGATACTCAGTGTCTGAATGGAGAAGAGTTAGTGGTGGAGTTCCACAGGGTTCAGTTTTAGGGCCACTTTTGTTCCTTGTATATGTAAATGACCTACCAGAGTCTGTAAATTCATTCATGAATATATTTGCAGATGATGCAAAGATTGTGAAGAAAGTAAAAAACGGGAACAATGGTAGAGAACTTCAGGAGGATCAAAATAATCTGCATGAGTGGTCAGAAAAGTGGCTAATGAAATTCAGTACTTCAAAATGTAAGGTAATGAGAATGGGTACAAGTGCAAGAAGGCCCAAGCTTGACTACTCGGTGGCTGGAGTACAACTTCAAGAGACAGAAAATGAGAGAGATCTAGGAGTAAACATACTGGCAGATTTGTCTCCAGAAATACATATAAATGGCATAGTAAGGCCAGCATATGCATTCTTATCAAATGTAAGGGTAGCCTTCAGGCACATGGGCAAGGAAATGTTCAGAAATATTTATGTAACCTATGTGAGGCCAAAACTGGAATATACAGCCCCCTTTTGGAATCCACACTTGAAAAGTCACATAGCTAAGCTTGAAAAAGTTCATAGACATGCCACGAAACTGGTGCCAGAAATACGCAATCTCAGTTATGATGAGAGACTGAGGGAATTAGACTTACCATGACTCGAAGCTAGAAGATTGAGGGGGGATCTTGTGACAGTCTTTAAATTCCTTCATGGTATGATAGAGTGGATAGGGATCGATATTTTGATATGGCTGGCTCTAGAACTAGAGGTCATAGTTTGAAGCTTCGTAAGAAAACTTCTTTGCAGGATGTAAGGAAATACTTTTTCAGTGTAAGAGTAGTTGATAATTGGAATTCGCTAAGCGAGGAGGTAGTTAATGCTATCTCAATCCATAGTTTTAAGGACAGGTATGATAAGTATCACTAAGTATAAAATGGAACCGATCAGGAGACAGGAAGATACGAGCTTTGGGCTCTTTCCCGTAGACACAATTAGGTAATCACAATTAGGTAATCACACACACACACACACACACACACACTCTCACACACACACACACACACACACACACACACACACACACACACACACACACATACA
>JAXCGZ010013219.1:35000-42500 GCA_037179515.1 Halocaridina rubra
TAGATAGATAGATATATAGATAGATAGATAGACAGACAGACAGGCAGACAGACAGAGAGATAGATAGATAGATAGATAGATAGATAGATAGATAGATAGATAGATAGATAGATAGATAGATAGATAGATAGATAGATAGATAGATAGATAGATAGATAGATAGATAGATAGATAGATAAATATATATATATAGATACATACATACATACATACATACATACATACATACATACATACATACATACATACATACATACATACATACATACATACATACATACATACATACATACATACATACATACAGACATAGATAGATAGATAGATAGATAGATAGATAGATAGATAGATAGATAGATAGATAGATAGATAGATAGATAGATAGATAGATAGATAGATAGATAGATAGATAGATAAACTGGAGAGCTACTTTCCAAGATACTCTACTTTCTAAGACTTATGTGGAAGTAAGTTTGCCTTTGCATCTAAAACCGTCAGATGTAATCAATAAAATATATAAGTTATGAGTAAATAAAATACAAACATTACTACTTCGTGGTTTAATTAGTTCTACGTTTTATGTGTCACTATTAATCCTCATTATGGAAGTGGATACAACGTGTGTCTTGTGAAATAAAGCTACAAGCCTATCCCAGCCACTCGCGGTGGGTTAATAAGTCAAAAGTTGAATGATAAGAATACTCGACTCGGAAAATGACACACCCGTTCTTGAACCCAACTTGGAACTGTCAATTCCAGAGTCGAGTAGAACAGTTGAGTAATATATATATATATATATATATATATATATATATATATATATATATATATATATATATATATATATATATATATATATATATATATATATATATATATATATATATATATATATATATATATATATATATATATATATATATATATATATATATATACATTATATCCAAATGCATGCATACATACATACATACATACACACACGAACATACATACATATATATATATATATATATATATATATTATATATATATATATATATATATATATATATATATATGTATAAGCTAATAAGCACATTACATATGTGGCAACATGAATAATTTTTTACCTCGACCGGGACTTGAACCTAGGACTTATAATTACTAATTCAAGGCGCCACCGTCTACACCACAGATGGTTAAAGGAGAATCAGACCTTATAGCTTATATCTGCTATACTTAGGAAAGAACGCATTCCATCTGAATGCCACTATGTTCATATTACAGATTCCCCAACCTCACTCGTGACTTCATTTTTGCATTTAATTCAACTCCCAATCTCATTCGGCACCAACAATAACCAAATAAGCACATTACATATGTGAAAACATGAATCATTTTTTACCCCGACAGGGACTTGAACCTAGGACTTATAATTACTAAGTCAAGGCGCTACCAACTACACCACAGAATGTTAAAAGGAATCAGACCTTATAGCTTATATCTGCTATGCTTAGGAATGAACGCATTCTATCTTAATGTCACTGTGGTGTAGCTGGTAGCACCTTGACTTAGTAATTATAAGTCCTAGGTTAAAGTCCCGCTCGGGGTAAAAAATGATTCATGTTTTTACATATATAATGTTGGTCCCGAATGAGATTGGGAGCTGAATTAAATGCGAAAATGAAACCACGAGTGAGGTTGGGGAATCTGTAATATGAACATAGTGGCATTCAGATGGAATGCGTTCATTCCTAAGTATAGCAGATATAAGATATAAGGTCTGATTCCTTTTAACCTTCTGTGGTGTTGGTAGCGCCTTGACTTAGTAATTATAAGTCCTAGGTTCAAGTTCCGGTTGGGATAAAAAAGAAAATGATTCGGTTTTCATATATGCAATGTGCTTATTTGGTTATTGTTGGTCCCAAATGAGATTGGGAGTTGAATTAAATGCGAAAATGAAGCCACGAGTGAGGTTGGGGAAGCTATAATGTGAACATTGTTGCATTCCGATAGAATGCGTTCATTCTTAAGTATAGCAGATATAAGCTATAAGGTCTGATTCCTTTTAACCTTCTGTGGTGTACTTGATAGTGCCTTGACTTAGTATAAGTCCTAGTTTCAAGTCCCTGTCGAGGTAATAAATGATTCATGTTTTCACTTATGTAATATGCTCATTTGGTTATCGTTGGTCCCGAATGAGATTGGGAGTTGAATTAAATGCGAAAACGAAGCCACAAGTGAGGTTGGGGAATCAGTAATATGAACATAGTGGCATTTAGATAGAATGTGTTCATTCCTATGTATAGCTTATATAAGCTATAAGATCTGATTCCTTTTAACCTTCTGTGGTGTAGTTGGTAGCACCTTGACTTACCAATTATAAGTCCTAGGTTCAAGTCCCGGTCGGGGTAAAAAATATGATTCATGTTTTCACATATGTAATGTGCTTATTTGGTTTTTGTTGGTCCCGAATGAGATTGGGAGTTGAAATAAATGCAAATATGAAGCCACGAGTGAGGTTGGGGAATCTCTAATATGAACATAGTGGCATTCAGATAGAATGCGTTCATTCCTAAGTATAGCAGATATGAGCTATAAGGTCTGATTCCTTTTAACCTTCTGTGGTGTAGTTGGTAGCACCTTGACTTATTAATTATAAGCACTAGGTTCAAGTCCCGTTCGAGGTAAAAAATGATTCATATATATATATATATATATATATATATATATATATATATATATATATATATATATATATATATATATATATATATATATATATATATATATACATATATATATATATATATATATATATATATATATATATATATATATATATATATATATATATATATGAGTACTTCTCAAAATACTTTGAGTAGGTGACCAGATAAGGTCACGAAATTAATTAATACTTCAAATATTTTTTCGTTGTTTTCTTTAATGAGTATTTTCCTACCATTTTAGGCTGTATGGTTATAATTCAGTGTTATTCATGTATATATGTATGTATGTATGTATGTATGTATGTATGCATGTATGTATGTATGTATGTATGCATGCATGTGCGTATGCTTGCGTACAGTATGTGTGTGTAAGCATATATATATATATATATATATATATATATATATATATATATATATATATATATATATATATATATATATATATATATATATATATATATATTATACATACATGCATACATACATACATACATACATACATACATACATACATACATACATACATACATACATACATACATACATATATACATACATACATCATACATACATACATACGTACATACATACATACATACATACATACATACATACATACATACATACATACATACATACATACATACATACATACATACATACATACATACATACATACATACATACATACATACATACATACATACATACATACATACATACATACATACATACATACATACATACATACATATTTTTTAAGAGTGTGACACCGGGACAGGGGAAAAAAAAAACTACCCCCATCAGTAAAGGCCCGGCCACAAAGAAAACATTAAGACGGAGGAAATGAAAAAGATTATGAACAAGGCAAAGATGAGGTAATGATGCACAAAGGGAAAGGACAGAGTGAAAGAATACTCAAAATATTAAGAACCTAGAGGTATGGCAGGAGTAGGGCCTGATAATGACGATAGATCCGCTTTTGAAGGATAAGTTATAAGAATCAGGAAAGACAGAAAGAGGAAAAATTTCTGAGTCTGGAGGTAGATGGGAAGGAGCAGTCGCTGCAACGACCAATTCACGAGCTACATATCTCAACACAGTACCTGTGAGACGAGGCCGCTTTGCAAGTGTTAAACGGCCTCGGCAGTGGGGAAGGGATGCAACTCACCAAATCATACATACATACATACATACATACATACATACATACATACATACATACATACATACATACTTACATACATACATACATACATACATACATACATACATACATACATACATACATACATACATACATACATACATACATACATACATACATACATACATACATACATACATACATACATACATACATACATACATACATACATACATACATACATACATACATACATACATGTATGTAATTAGACAAGAGGTTAATTAGATTCAGTACTTTAAAATGTAATGAGAATGGGCAAGAGTGCAAGAAGGCTCAAGTTTGGGTACTCAGTAGTAGAAGCGGAGCTTCAAGAGACTGAGCACTAAAATATATACAGGGGTAAAGTATTGCCAGATTTATATCCGTAAATACATATAAATGATATGTTAATATCAGTATATGTTGTCTCAGCAAACATAAGGGTGGCCTTCTGGCACATGGGCGTAGATATGTTCAGAAATATTTTTGTGACTAATATGAGGCCAAAGCTTGAATATGCAGCGCCCTTCTGAAGCCTGAACTTGAAGAAGCATATTACAAAATGGGGACAATTCAAAAAAGTCTGCGAAGCTAGTAATAAAGGTACGTATTATGCCGAAAGACTGAGGGATTTAGATTTGCCACCACTTGAAGCCGGAAGAAAGAGGGAAGGAATGTGGAAGCAGCTTATATATTCCCTCATGGCTTTGACAAAGTGGACAGACAGAGATATTTTCATAAGGGAAGTTCTAGACCTAGAGATCATAGTTTGAAGATTCGCAAGAAATGCTGAATGCACTCATATGGATAGATATAAATGTCAGCCAGTAAGAAATGTTCTCAATATGATGGTCGGGGAGTTACGAGCATAGAGCTCTATCTCTTGGGCGTACTTAGGTTAATACATACATACATACATACATACATACATACATACATACATACATACATACATACATACATACATACATACATACATACATGCATGCATGCATGCATACATACATACATACATACATACATACATACATACATACATACATACATACATACATACATACATACATACATACATACATACATACATACATACATACATACATACATACATACATACATACATACATACATTGTTTCTAAAAACATATTTGTTTGAATACCCACAAAAATTTCAGTATTTCACAGGCGATAATTTTTAAACGAAAGATTTCTTCTTTGACTAAAGGTTTCGTCACCGTTAGGCAAAAAAAATTACAAGCAGTTACAGTGACCAGTATGTATGACCTTCAGTGGCTCGATATTACTCCAAACAACATACGAATGGGCGATAAGTGATAGCCAGGTTGTACAACAAGTAGAAAAAATATATCTAGGAGAAGGCTGCCAGTTCATGATAAGTCCACAAACTATATTAACAAGAAAAGGTGTACAAATTTAACTTACTGTAAAAGAATTACTATGCACGTTATAATTAATAATTATATTATTTTTAATTAAAAAAAAGAAAAATCTCTCGGATCTTTATGGTTAACTACCCTATATGAATTCTATATAATATAATGTATAATATATAAACTCCAGATCTTTTTCTGTTTTACTGTTTGCATGTTGCGTATCAATTAAAGATTAAAAGTTTATAGAATGAGTGTGAAAGCCACATCCGGAGGATGATCTAAAAGTTTCTCTTAAGACAAGAAAATAGTAGTCACTTTAATGCAATACAATTATATTCGGGTTTTATTAGGAATTTCACATTGTATTTTCAACTCATGAGTAGACTCGCAGTTATAAAATGTAAAGTCGATCTAGTGATGGCTTGACCTCTAGCCTTAATTCTTTTGTTACAGTTGAGACCATCATGATAGCAATTATGGCCTAAGGTGATTTGTATACTGGTAGAGACTTAGCTAGTTTCAAAGCATACCTCTCATTTTTCAGTTTCATTAGGTGGAGTCATTAGTTAACCTAATGATTAAATAACATACTGGTGAGAGAGAGAGAGAGAGAGAGAGAGAGAGAGAGAGAGAGAGAGAGAGAGAGAGAGAGAGAGAGAGAGAGAGAGAGAGCATCATACATAAAAATGATGGTTATTTTACTCCTCAAATTTATAGTCGACATGTAACTGTTGCAAACATAAACTGTAATGGTTATAGGTGCAATAATTAATCTAAGTAGTTGACCATGCTAAACATAATATGTTAAAATACACATTGAGATTAAATAGATAAGTGTCATTATTATAATTAAAAGTTATAATAATCTCTATATTTTTCACCTCATGCCAAGGACCAAGGTCACGTTTGATAGGAAATTCTCCATCATATGTAAATTTGCTAAAAAAAAAAAATATTTTTCAAAATATTGTATGCTTTTACATAGCCCTTTTATTTATGTTTTTACCAAAAAAAAAATGCTGTGGATAAAATGTCAATATTCATACGCAATGTATTCAGGGTAAACAGCTAAAGGAAATATAAAGCATAAAAAAAATAGCTCAAAATTTTTATTCTTCGAAATAATTTTTGCTTTTACATAGGCTTTTTATCTATTTTTTTTTTTTACAATTTTTTTTGTGTGTGTGTATAGAATGCCCATTTCTGATTTGGAAACATATACTTTGAGTGAAATACAAGAGAAATCATATATACACAGGATAGGAACTCAAATGGAATGATAATTATGCTGTGACATGTATAAAAATAAATCCTATATCATAATATTAGTGCACTAGAATATTCACACGCATAACTATTTCACTGTGACATAAAAAAATACTTCCTTATTGCATATGATAAGCAAGACATAAACCTATAATTTACATGACGTTGCTTATCAGTGCTGAATAAGCAATAACTTGTGCCAACTTAATGTATATTTTAGCTTTTTGGTTAGATTTGAAATACTTCTAAAGATATAATTCTTAAGGCTTGACTTATTTTTCGTAACATCGTTATTATATTCATTTCATCTTCAGGTCACTAGCACAACAAAATTGGAATTTTCTTAATATTAGTCAAAATTAAAATTTTTAGAAAGATATTTTTTTTTCACGACAATGTATATGATTAGAGTGGGAATTTTGAATGGGAAACCCATTCCTTTTGTGGGATACTGCTCTGGATTTTTTTTTAAATGCTAAATTAAAGTGGTTTGCCTTAAGAAAATCCCCCCAAAAATCTGTGAATCTTAAGCCTAGTGCGGCGGCAACAGCTGCCTTTACCTTAAAAAATAGCATCATATTTATTTTCTTTTTTATCTGAGAACTAACTATTAAATATCACATACTTCAGGTAATGCGATTAATATATCAACTTAAATACAATGTTCGCGTTCTAGAATCGCATTTATGTAGCATGACGGTGTCTTAGCTTAATGGGAAATTGTGGGAACATAAGTAGCTTTAATGTCGCATTCGTTGAGAACCGTCTCTTTTTATTCTTTCTGAACAATTTTTCTAGGTCACTCGATTTAGGAAGGATCGGACAACTAATTCAACAGTTCATATATATCATATTGTACAGTATATATAAGTAGAGACGGACGGTCTCCCATGAATATCGCTGGTCAGTATTCTTCGTCTTATTTATTTATTTA
>JAXCGZ010013219.1:47500-52500 GCA_037179515.1 Halocaridina rubra
CATGAAGTATAGAGTTCAATCAATTTTTACAAATAATATTGATGGAAGACTCTCTCTCTCTCTCTCTCTCTCTCTCTCTCTCTCTCTCTCTCTCTCTCTCTCTCTCTCTCTCTCTCTCTCTCTCTCTCTCTCTTTCAATTGTACTAATGACAAATGTACTATTGTCACTTAGAACACAAAAAAAAGTAATTTCCTTATAAGAATAGATTTGCTAACTTAATTTAACAAGTTAGGTACATTTTCCAAGTGAATTTGCAAGAGAGAGAGAGAGAGAGAGAGAGAGAGGAGAGAGAGAGAGAGAGAGAGAGAGAGAGAGAGAGAGAGGAATGAATTGCGGACAGCATATGTATTACTGAACGGTATATGAGAGATTGTTATTTTAAGACGATACATAACAACTGATAAATCGGTCTCTCCCAGTCTGCTTGTGTACGGTTTTGTGTGATTACCTAATTGTGATTACCTAATTGTGTTTACGGGAAAGAGCCCAAAGCTCGTATCTTCCCGTCTCCTGATCGGTTCCACACTCGGCTCACTACCGAGAGATTTCGGGTTCGATTCCTGGACGAGGAGGAAACACTTGGGCACGTTTCTGCAATCCCAATTGCTTCTGTTCACCTAGCAGTATAATTAGGTACCTGATGTCCAGTCGATCGTAGTGTCCGCAATTCATTCCTGTGTGTGTGTGTGTGTGTGTGTATGTGTGTGTGTGCGTATGTATGTGTGTGTGTGCATGCGTGTGTGTGGGTGCGCGCGTGTGTGTGTCAGAGAAATAGATAAATAGATAGATAGATAGATAGATAGATAGATAGATAGATAGATAGATAGATAGATAGATAGATAGATAGATAAATAGATAGATAGATAGATAGATACATAGATAAATAGATAGATAGATAGATAGATAGATAGATAGATAGTTATATATATATATATATAATATATATATATATATATATATATATATATATATATATATATATATAATATATATATATATATATATATATATATATATATATATATATATATATATATATATAGAGAGAGAGAGAGAGAGAGAGAGAGAGAGAGAGAGAGAGAGAGAGAGAAAGAGAGTCGTTTCACAGAAAGAATTCCTATATGCACTACACATCATTTCAAGTAGCAAGAGGTCAACCTCATCCGGGATGTTGAAGTTTCGAAGTCGAACGAAACAGTGTGAGAGAGAGAGAGAGAGAGAGAGAGAGAGAGAGAGAGAGAGAGAGAGAGAGAGAGAGAGAGAGAGAGAGAGAGAACACACGCGTGCCGTAAATTTTCCTCATCTAGATATCAGCAGGTAACTGATATGGTTAGCAACTAAACCATAGAATGGAAATGAAATTAGGGAAACCCCCCCTCCCTGAAGATTCACGCAATATTCCAAAGAGAAGGGATGGTTTTCTTCTCTATTTTATTGGGCTAAGTATATATTTATTTATTTATTTGTATATATATTAATATTTTAAGATTGGCCCATGGCATCAGCCGCCCGTTGCAACACTACAAATGAAGAACTTTGGACTTAATTAGGACTGACCAAGGCAGCTCCAGGTTAAATCTTCCTTCAGCCATGGTTCTTTCCCTTAGCATACATCTACACCGAATATTCTGGTACATACGTCATACATTTCTTACTATCCTATTATTATTGACAAGTCACAACACTACCATCTCTATTTCTCTTTTGTTTTTTTACTCACAACTCATGGCCCCCTATATACGTCATATAAGGGTTCTAAGAATCTCAAGGGATCTTCTTGACTTCACTAATGGAGTGAGGGTTCTGCCCTTAGCCTTGCACCTCTTGATAAAATTTCTTCTTTCACTATCCACTAATCATCTCCTTGTCTCTGAAACCCAGCTGTCTGTTCGTTTTTCCCCTGAAAATATTCAAATCTCTCACTTCCGTGAGAGAAACTCTCATTTCCTTTCCAAAGGTGGGGTCTCTGCCTAATGTAACACTAACACTCATAGTGCAAGCCTCATGAACTTGAATCTCCTGACTTTTATTTTTATCTGGCTGAAGATCTATCTTTCCACTACCACTTAATTTCTTTGCTTTTACTACTGGTCTTCTAACTCTGGTGAATTTATGTCTTTTGAATATCTAGCCTCTTGCCACCTGACCATGCTATTTTCTCATCCACTTGCTGGAGTACTTTACATTAGAGACGTCAATATACACCACAGTGAGTGGCTCCTTTCTTCTCACACCGATGTTAAAGGCAGTGAGGCCCTCGTTTTTCTCTGTCATTCACTATCAGAATCAGATTATTAAATATCCTACGCGTGTTCCCGATCGCCACGACTGTACAGCTAACACTCTTGACCTATGCTTTACTTCTAATCGTTCAAACTATTCATATTCTGTACTTTCGCCTCTTGGTAAGTCTGACCACTCTTTAAGCTCAAACTCATCCATTTTCACTCTCCCTCCATCAATTACTCCTACTCAGCGCCGTCTTTGGCATTTTAAGCTTACCCAACATGATGATTTGTGTAACATTCTCTTTGATTTCCCATAGGGTGACTACTGCTTTCAGAGCTGCAACCCTGATCAGGTAGCCCTAAAAGTTGCTGACATCATAACCTCTGGAATGGAGGCATTCATCCTCTCTTCTGTGAAAACATTTTCTCACTCTAATCCTTGGTTTGACCATGCCTGTTCCCTGACTATTCAGGCCAGGGATTGGGTATACCAGTAGTATCAAGCCTCTCCTTCTGAATTTTCTCATTCGCCTTTTATTACAGCACTGCTCAGATTCAAAGGTCTAAGATTCCTTTAAAAAAAGGAAAGTTAATGACCTTAACTCATCTCCGAGTGATGAAAGTATCTGGTCCTTAGCCAAAAATCTCTCCAGAAATTTCTGTAACTCAAGCTTTCCCCCTCTCATACGTCTTGCTGATTCTTTAGCTTGCTCTCCCACTAACAAAGTCAGTCTCTTTGGAGCTCGTTTTTCTTCCAACTCTTCCGTAAACGATTCCAGTGCACCTCTCCCTCGTACTATAACCCCTCTTTAATTTTATGCTTTTCCCTATTCTTTCTTCACTTAAAGTCCATGAGGTGCTTCACTCTCTAAAGACGGACAAGGTATCCGGACCTGATGGTATCCCTGTAAGGTTCCCTAAGGAGTTTGCAAATGAATTGGCTCCCCTGCCTTGCCCTCTTTTTTTCCTCATTCTCAAAACTAGTATCTACCCTTTATCTTAAAGCACGCTCTAGTTCAGCCTGTTCTTTAGGGTGACCATTTTATTCCTTCCAAATATCGACCAATTGCCCTAACTTATACTCTCGCTAAAGTATTCGAAGCTTTGTCCAATCCCACTTTGTTCAATCTAAGTTGCT
This sequence comes from Halocaridina rubra, assembly GCA_037179515.1. Classification (NCBI taxonomy): domain Eukaryota; kingdom Metazoa; phylum Arthropoda; class Malacostraca; order Decapoda; family Atyidae; genus Halocaridina; species Halocaridina rubra. The sequence continues at coordinate 50,868 of JAXCGZ010013219.1, forward strand.
TATTTCTGACCACCAGTACGACTTCTACAAAGTAAGATCCAATTGTGACCTCCTGTCCTATCTAGCTCATGTATGGTTATCTTCTCTGAAGAAAAATGAGGACTCCTTTCTCGTCGACCTTGATATCTCATAGGCTTTTGACAAAGTGTGGTACAAGGTTTTGTTCACTAAACACCCTGCTTATCGCTCTACCTTTTCCCATTTCTCTGATTTCCTTCTCTCAGATCATTTGATATTTGTGATTGCTGACTGTGCAACATTTAGCTCATTCTAAGTTACCAGGGTGTTCAATAAGGCACTGTTCTTTCACCTAATCTTTTCCTCTCCTTCATCGACGATCTTCTCCAGTCCCCAACTTCCTCTCTTCCCCATGCTTTTGTCGATGATTCCACAAACTTCATCTGCTACTCATAATCAGTCTCGCATCATGCTTTCTTCATCTCTCAACTCCAAATTATGGAGGGTTTAATGCTTCCAATGCAGAGTGTTTGGCTATCTCTTTATCTTCTTCTAATAGCCCTATTGTGTTTGAAACTAACAATATCTACTCACTTAATTTTATTAACATACTAGGAAGCCAGATAGCCCCTGATTTGTTTTAGAAGAGTTACATAATTCAAATTACTAAATCTGCTTCTATAAAACTGGGATTACTCTTTTGTTTTTGTAATTACTTTTCCTCTTCTCAGGTACTTAAGATTTATAAAGGTTCTGTCCATCCCTGCTTAGACTGTTGCTCCCATATCTGAGGTGCTTCTTCTTATATTTAGCAGTATCTCCTCAATAGGGTTGAATCTAAGGCAATCAGACTCATCAATAACCCTTCAACATCTATTCTGGTTTATTTTTCTCTCTGCTGTAAGGTATCACCCTTTTCTCTTTTCTATTGTTACTACTTCCATCGACGCTATGATGAGTTGGTGAGATGCAAACCTTCCCCACTGCCAATGCAGTGTTACACTTGCCAAGTGACCTCATCTCACAGATACTGTGTGATTCGCAGCTCGCGGGATGGTCGGTGCAGTGACTGTTTCTTCTTTTCCACCTCCAGACTCATGAACTCTCTTACTCTTTCTGTGTTTCCAAATTTTCATAACTTCTCTTCTTTCAAAAATTGAATTTATCATCATTTCAGGGCCTCATCGTGTCATATCTGTAGGTCTTCATTATTTCGATTATTCTTACAGCCTGTCCTTTTCAAATTATTTATCATTCTCCTATTTCTGTCTTGTCCTCAAGCTTCTACTTTTTATTTCTTGTTGCCCGGGCCCGATGTGGGAAGTTTTCTAGCCTGTCCGGATGTCACGTTCATGAAAAAATATGATTTATTTATTCATTTTACTTATTTATCCTTTTAAAATAATCCAGCTCCTGGGGTTGCAAACCATATCAAATCGGTGACGGTCAAAATACTAGGTCAATGTGAGGTATCAGGATGGCAATCGGACATAAAGCATTAAGCACAAAGTAATACTAGTTTCCAAGTGGCTAATAGAACAATAGACCCCATACGAAAAAGGGAAAAAGTGACGATAGAGAGAAAAAAATTATTTAGAAAAAATTATACTTTACTGATTATAATTTTAAACTGTTAGTGACACTGAAGTATACAGATCATAGAAAAAAGGTCTAA
>JAXCGZ010013219.1:60000-70000 GCA_037179515.1 Halocaridina rubra
AAGAAGAGAGGAAGATGGGGATTGTAGAAGATCACTGATGAAGAGAAGGAAGAGAGTAGGTGAAAGAACAGAGCCCTGTGGAACACCACTGGAAACAGAGAAAGGGCTAGATGTCGCGCCATCAACAACTACAGATATAGAACGGTCAGTAAGAAAACTGGAAATCAGAGAACAGAAAGAAGGGGTAAAGCCATAGGCAGGGAGTTTGGCCAACAGAGCCTTGTGCCAGACTCTGTCAAAAGCCTTAGAGATATCAAGGGCGACGACAAAGGATTCCCCATAGTTCCTCAGAGAAGATGACCATACATGAGTAAGATAGGACAGGAGATCACCAGTGGATCTTGCCTTGCAGAAGCCGTACTGGTGATCGGAGATAAGTGAGTTAGATTCAAGGCGTTTCAAGAAGTGAACATTGAGCAAAGTTTCGAAAACTTTAGCAATAGAGGAGGTTAGAGCTATAGGTCGGTAGTTAGAAGGAATAGAGCGGTCACCCTTCTTAGGAACAGGTTGAACTAGAGCATGCTTCCAAAATGAAGGATAGATACTGGTTGAAAGAATGAGGCGAAAAAGACGGCAAAGCACAGGAGCCAGTTCATCTGCAAACTCCTTAAGGAACCTTGCAGGGATACCATCGGGACCAGATGCCTTGTTTGTCTTTAGTGAGCGAGGAACCTTATGAACTTTGCGTGAAGAAAGGATAAGGGAGGGCATAGGGTTAGAGAGGGGAAAAGACTGAGGAACAGGTGCGCTGGAATCGTTGATAGAAGAGTTGGCAGAAAAATGAGAGCCAAAGAGAGTGGCTTTGTCAGTGGGAGAGCAAGCTATAGAACCATCAGAACGAATGAGAGGGGGAAAGCTTGAGTTACAGAGGTTTTTGGAGAGGTTTTTTGGCTAAGGACCAGAAGCATTTGCCAGTGGGAGAGGAGATAAGGTCATCAACTTTCCTTCTTATAAAGGAAGCCTTAGACCTTCGAATCTGAGCTGTACATAGCATATATAACCCATCTTATTCAATAATAATAATAATAATAATAATAATAATAATAATAATAATAATAATAATAATAATAATAATAATAATAATAATAATAATAATAATAGTAATAATAATAATAATAATAATAATAATAATAATAATAATAATAATAATAATAATAATAATAATAATAATAATGATAATAATAATAACAATAATAATAATAATAATAATAATAATAATAATAATAATAATAATAATAATAATAATAATAATAATAATAATAGTAATAATAATAATAATAATAATAATAATAATAATAATAATAATAATAATAATAATAATAATAATAATAATAATAATAATAATAATAATAATAATAATAATAATAATGATAATAATGATAATAATAAAAATAATAATAATAATAATAATAATAATAATAATAATAATAATAATAATAATAATAATAACAATAATAATACTTTCATAAACTATTTCTACAGAATATTCTGCATCATCATTATCAATATTTCAGACATCATCAACGCCCCTGCAAGGCTGGTTTTGTCTCCCATGAGAAACTTACTTAGCAATTTATTGAACATCCCTTCCCACTTTTAATATATTATTAGACATATATCTCACTAAAGTCTTCATTCCGTCTTTTGCACGGGAGACTTCCGTCCTACATTATAAATTCATCTAGAATCAAGGGCTCAAAAAATTGCTCTCATAAAACCCAAAATCCATTTACATTTGGTATTTTCATCCCCCTTTACTTAGCAGGCAGTTACTTCACTTTTAATTTCTATTCTCTACCCACAGAAACATAAGGGAAGAAAATAATAAATTTGTTCAGAGTACATGAAGAAAGCCAATTTACATATTGGGTAAACACCGAGATATTAATTTGCTGAAATAGAAAAATCTATTTATCATTATCTAGAATCAACTCCACTTTTGAAATTACTTTTTGACATTAGTAATTATTTAATCTAAAGGAACTAGCATAACTCTTTATTTTATATTTTGAGAAACCACACTTCAATATGTAAGTGTATAATACAGTAAAAAATACTACCACGTTAATTCATAAGATTTATTACAGTTGACTCAACAAAATATTTAACAGCATTCTTTTATGTAATTTAGAATTGCATTTTATATCACTTTGCTACAAAATTATACGATATCGTCACAATAATTCTCTTGGAATAAGACCGTAATCTTTAGCAAGGCAGTGGGTAAGGCTCTCTAACCCCCATTTTATGGCAAAGAGTGCGATAGGCCTTGGCAGCATCGCAAACATACTGCGCCTCATAACACATTTTCAGGAAAGGTTTTGGATCGATGATTGGATTACATCGAGATCTTGAGCCAACAAGTACATGGCATGCAACCATTCGAGAGAATGGCACATGAAGTGGATTGACGTCTGGAGTTTGGCAGTTATGGTCCTCTTGCCAAGAGGTGACAAATTCCTTTGCATTTGTTGCTATAACTCCAGTTGGCATTAGCATGTCATTTTCCAATTCACCATCAAAGGTACCCAGAACACCTCCTGTCTTTCCAAATGCCCAACCAGACGCCTGCACGAGCACCACTCTAAAGTTCTTGATCACTTCCACAGATACAAAGGGTGATATGATCCGAACTTCCTCCTCAGTCACTTCAACTTCAACGCCCATCATACTGGAGCGATCACGAACTTCCTGGCCATTCAGTTTTGCAGTAAAGTCAGGGTTAATAACAGCTTTAACAGTGAAATGGGTTAAAGTAATTCTTGGGTGCTGATTATGTTTTACATGTTCCATAGTTACTGTGGCATGACCAATAGTTGCCAAGCGAATACGGCACGGTGTTTGGGGAATGCGAATAACCTTTCTGTCGAAGGTCAATATTTCAGTGTTTGAGAGAAGCACAGCAGTTCCGTTGAAAGGAGGAAGCCATTCAGTTATGTGCAATGGGTTAGACATGTGTCGAAGCTGAATAAGTCTCTGAACAGGTTGAGTAATGTAAGTGTCAAAGCTCCAGATCATATTTAATACCATGTCTGTTGGATAAGGTTTAGCAACTTGCAAGACCTGAGTTAATGAATGAAGAGGCATATGGATGGGAATTTCAACCTGCACACTATGCGTTCCTTTTTCCACAACAACAAACAGGACCTCTCGTATACACCAAGATATAATATCATCAGCAACTAACTTCGTCACATGGTCCTGCAATAAAGTATAAAAAGCATATTATCTCAAGAGACAATGAAGATATGGATTTTATTTTGTTAAAAAAAAAACATTATTAAGAAAGTACTACAGCAAAAAGTATGGGTACATATGTGAGACATAATGAAAAACTTACAGCTTTCATATTATGTTTTATCCAGTGAACTAACACTTGTACTGGTGGTTGGTCCATGAGCTTCATGCGTAGTTTTTCTAGATCTTTCATAAGTGCATGGTTCTGTTTCATCCACGTATGATGCAATGCCTCATACTGTACTGGATAGCTTTCATGAAGAACATCCAACTCTGAGATGACTGAGCGATATACCCTAGATTCTTCAAATTCCTGCCAAAGTCTTTTGATAAATTCTGGCTCCCGTTTTTCAGTCATCATGTTAGCTAGTTCCAATAAAGCTGTTACAAAAAAGTCAAACATTACAGATATGAATATATTTGCATATTCCAAAATATAAATAAAAATATTCATATTCTGAACATGCTCCTACTTAATACTATATATATATACTATATATATATATATATATATATATATAGTAATATATATATATATATACTATATATATATACTATATATATATATATATATATATATATATATATATATATATATATATATATATATATATATATATATATATATATATATACTATATATATATATATATATATATATATATATATATATATATATATATATATATATATATATATATATATATATATATAATATATATATATATATATATATATATATATATATATATATATATATATATATATATATATATATATATATATATATATATATATATTGAAATAATGAGGTAGTAACACCAACTTACTGGTAAAGAGAAAATGATTACAGTAACTTCAAGACTAGAATAATCATAACTTACCATGGCCAAGAGGTGCGAAAACATCACTGAACTGCTCACTTACATGGAACAGTGTCCACGTCAAGGCTGTTCTGAAATCTCTATGAACATCGGCCATCTTGGACCACACATGATAATAAACATTTATTATATAAGAAACAGTTGGGCTATGCAGGAAATCTCTGAATTTTTCATACAGCGATACTCCCCACAGACCTACTTCACGGCATATAGCACTGGTTTCATGATATACAATATGTACGTTTCTCATATATTCTTTTGAGGGAAATTCAAATCCTTTGGCTTTGGCTTCCTCTACAAGAATGTCTTTAATCCTTCTCAACCACGTGATTAGTGGGGAGAAGGTTTTACTAATCTTTATTCCGATATCACTCTGAAAAAAAGATAAAAATGTGGTTTTACTGTATGCATCTAAATATTCAAAGATTCTAACATGCTTTTTTAGCACTTTCATATTTATCACACTACTCATATTCATATGATTATATGAAATAAATACAATACCATCATAGCATCCTTATGATGTTCCTCATAAGCTAGGTCTAACTTCAGCGTTGTTGGAGACGTAAGCTGAGCACGTGCTAATACAGCATGATGTTTCTGTTGAGACTGCTCATCTTCTGTATATATGCTCACTTGTGCTAAATTAGGATACTGAACACCTAACTTTGCCATGTATAACCTTGAAGATCCATGTTCCTTGCTTGAGAACTCTATGTAAGCTGGAGCACACATTCTTGCCATGACATCATACCTACCAATGACAGGGATTCGAAGCCCACCTTTCATTTTTAAGCCATAGCATTCCGGTTGCTGCCACTCTGGCCGCATTATAGTTGACAATTCAAACACTGGTAGTCCCTCATTTCTAATATCGAACATAATGGCAACATTTTTGTTGGTGGTATTATCATATTTTCCAGTTATGAAAACTGAGGGTTCAGGTGACGATGAACTAAAGTAAGAAAGGTCAAAGCCAACTACCTGAGGCGAGTAAGCCGTCATAACAACCAGTTTAGGTTGGTTAGTCAAAACCTGGAGGATAACAAAAATTAGTTGAAATATCTTTAAGCCGAAACATCTGAATTATCTTTATTCAGAGAGACTTAAAATTTACTTATATGATTTTTATGGATTTATGTATCACAGTTAGTTCCGAATCAAAGGAAGGTGGACATATTCGCGCTGGAAGCTTGGGAATATAGGCTGAATGGCCGCAAATGCTAGGCTAGTCACTTCCCAACTTTTGCGCTCTACCAATGAGATACAGCAGCCCCAGTTCAAAGGAAAATAATCAATATATGCAATTAAAAGGTTTCTTATCACTTACCCTTGTGACTATACTCGCTTCTATTCTCATGGAATTTCGAGTTGTAATATTTGAAGACAATGTAGCAGTGATTTTATCCGCACTATCAGGTAAAATATCTATAACGAGACTTCCACTTTTAAGTGGTCCTATGCTTGAATATGAAAGAGTGATTTCCTTATCTCTCTCATATTCTGGATGACTAATGCGTCCTTTCCACTCAAGCTCTTGTTCATTACCCGAGGAAGTCTGTCCTTCATTAGAATAAACACTAACATCATACTTAGCATTACTCCGTTCTTTATCAGGATAGAACCAAACATTTAATGATGTTGGTGCATAATGACAGCCACCTTCCACTGTACGATTTGGAGTTTTGAACAGCAGAGTTTTAGATGTAGGCGTTGGTGAGTGATAGTGCAAGTGATACTGATCATTCCTTTCATATTCCTCTGAATTTTCTGGTTGCATACTTTCCAGTCCTTCTTGGTAATCACTTCTCCAAACTCTTTCGCTTTCGAAGGAATTTCTGATCTCATTTTCTTTTCCAAATCCCAAGCCCTCACGATCAATTTCTGCAACAACAATCTGGCGAATGTTCTTCATCAACATGGCAATTGTTCTCACATCTACTTTGATATCAAAGATCCTAAGCCCATATCCACGAGGATAAACTTCAACATTCACTGCCCACATTTCTGATGGTGATGGAGTTTTTAGTGTGAAGTAATTCTTCCATGCGACTGGAGTGATATTTAGGATAAACGATACTCCTGTTGGTGTAGTTCCTGGAACCTCCACATGCACCTGATAAAGTAATTAGATTATGAATTTTAGTCATTTTATAGTATCTGTAAATAAAAGTTAAAAATAAGGGACACAAAAAATAAAACTTGAAAAAAGGGACACAAAATCATATCAAAGCATATCTAAAATTTTCAACAGTCACGTTGTTGTAACTGCATCATTCCAAACAAATATAATATTTCAACTCTATTCCTGCTAATGTACCATTATATTTTGGTACTACACACAACTATGTTCCTATACCTCTGTATCAAAATCAATCTTTGAATCGACGCTTGCATCATTATTCATCCTAATATGCATTCTGGATTCTCCCAGCTGAGGATCTACATATCTTAGTTCGCCATTGAATTGAGATTTGCGGTTACCACTGATATCCATAAGCTCCATTATACTCGCAAATTTATACTCGTGATGGTCTGCATTTTTATAACTCAACAAAAAGTCCACTTTCATTTGAGAACCTTCCTGAAGGAGCTTAGAGTCAACTTCAATGACAAATGTCCTTTGTATAGGATTTGTGAGTACAAACTTTATGCCATTGCGGCCATGAGTTGGATGTATAAAATATTCTCCATGTACTTCAATTCGATTCTTGTATGTTCCTCCATTATAATGTAGCTGGGAACTGAAAAAAAAAAATCAAAAGATTAAAAGAAGAAGAATTATAGCACTCTTTTTTATATTTTTTTTTATTATTATTATTTTAATGAATTCAATCTCCAATGGAATATATATCACTTACTCGATTGCTGCGAAACCAGGCTGCGAGGGGTTAACCATTAAGTGAGAGTCCACAATGAACTTTTTGTTGGGTTCACGATCTGCATCCCAAGCAAACTCAATTCTTGACCTTTTCTCCAAATATAAGATATCAACAGATCCTTTGATTCTCCGTTGGTAAGAAGATTCTGGTAAAACCAAGTTATCAAATACTATTTCAATTTTATCAGGTTTTGTAATGACGTCCATCCTATTTTTTAGGAACTTTGAAATTTCGACTCGGTACGCAATATGTGCCTCATGGAGATTCCTAGCTCCTACCTTCCACTCAACAAGGAATATGTTTTCATGTTCATTCGCTAGATCGAATAACACAATTATCCTTTCTTTGCTAAACTCAACATGGGACTGCAACTTGTATAGGTGGTGACCTAACACAGTGACCTGGAGGAATGTCTCAAGTTTATTTAATGATTCTTCTAAGATGAGAGTCGTTGGCCCTGTCAGCTCAAAAACCTTTTGATTTCCATGTTCCAGGAATAAATCCAGTTCATATTTTCCCTGTCCTTCTTGTGGCACTAAATGTAGCTCAAACTTGTTGGGGCTCATGAGCGCGGGTAGATCCACCTAGAGAAAGAGAAATACAAAAAATATATATAAATACACCCACTCACGTGTGTGTTTTTGTGTATGAATATGTAGTTGACTTTCACTATTAACAAAGTAACTGTGCTTAGCTGTTTATTATGAGGTAAATAATGTTTTAATATTCCAATGAGTCAAAAATATACAGGACTGAATAAAACTTACCAAGAAAAGAAGAGTATGTCCTTCTTGAGAGTTCGTCAAGGTAGCCTCGAAGTCTAAAATGTGAGAGCCACCTGATAATGGTACTATTTTGAGGATAATTCCCGTCTTCTGGTGAGTGAAGAGCGTCTGCTGATCAATTTTACAGCCTGATTCTCCAACCTTAACTGAAATATGTTATATATATATATATATATATATATATATATATATATATATATATATATATATATATATATATATATATATATATATATATATATATATATATATATATATATATATATATATATATATATATATATATATATATATATATATATATATATATATATATATATATATATACATATATATATATATATATATATATATATATATATATATATATATATATATATATATATATATATATATTATCATTATTAAAAGGACTTTATAATTAATTAAAAGTATAGAAACTATCTGTAATTTCTCCAAAGCATAATTAAAATACAAGCGATAAAGTAATAGAAATGAAATCTGAAGACAAGCATTGCCCGTGCATATGAGAATATTTGTTATCTCTATTCGGTCATGTAGCCAGTAGCCATAATGCTTGAAATATATAGGAAAGAACACATATGCGGGTAAATAATAAGAATATAGGACATTACTCAATATCAAACATTTGCTATTTAAGCCTATAGTTAGTACTTAGATTATGAGTTATCAGAGTTGTGATATGGAATACTAACCCGTGATCTCATTTTTTCTGTTATACTGCCCATTTGGGTTTCCTCTGAGAGTATGAGTGGCTTCATAAGCAAATATTTCACTGCTTCTATGCCAAAGTTTTAGTGAAGATATGCTGACACTGTCCTCTTGGGCCTCTCTTTCCTTCCGAACAAAAGCATTCATCTTCCAGCCAAAAGTTTCTAGGTAAAGTTCCAGTCGACGTAACTTCTTTAGAACTGGAATTCTTAAGCTGTAATGGGTCTCCAAGTCTAAAACAGCTAAGAAGAATAGAGAATACTTGGTTAAAAAAAAAATTGCAGCTTCTAAAAATTCTTAATCAGCAATGTTTCGCATTTATTATGGCAAAATCCACGATGTATTTAATGAAATTTAACTTACTTTCAAAGGTCATTGCAACAGTATTTCGCATTGCGTTTTCAGTTTTCAGGATTACAGCAATGTTAGATCCCTTGTATGCTCGTCTTGAAATGAAATTCAAAGATAGAATCTTGCTATTCATAGGGAAAGACTTATCCCGACTGATATAGAGTGATATATCAGTCATATGTGCATTACTAGAGGACGTTGTAGTACGTTTATACTTAAAACCTTGGGATATTGTTCTCTCACTTGATTCATATTCTGCAAAAGCTTCAAATTCATCTTCATTGTCATTCTTTTTCCAGTTTATCCAGGCGTGAGTTTTCAATCCAGGACCCTCAATTATTCCTTTAACGAGGAGCATATCTGGTTTATTTACAATTGATAAAGTACCTTCTGATACTCTGGTATCAGATGTTCCTTTGGTTTCCATTTTAACTCTCATAACTTTGCTCTCTTGACTGTCCTGTAATTGAGCTTTAATTCTATAACCCATTAATGTATGTTCTGCTTTTTCTATATGAAGTTTGGCAGTTGATTTGGCAACAAGAGGTAGACCATTACTACGGAATACATCAGGTACATTCACATCGTAGCAGATTTTAAGGCCAAGAATGGATTCCAGTTCATTTATGCAGGATTTTCGTGTAATCCTAACATCATGTACTGATGATGGTTTTACAACATGTTCTGTTTCTCCGCTTTTCTTTTTAAGCAAATAAGTCTCACTCTCAATTTGTAGTAAGTCCATGTTTTCAGGAAGGTCAAGATGAATTTCAGCTTCTTTGGACTGCACTGTTTTGACACTTATGGCTATTCCACCATTACTGGAAATAGTATTGTTAATCTGAAGTCCTGTTTTAGCCAAGAAGCAATCATAACCTACAAATCCATTTCCTTGAGTAGAGAAGCTTGGAATCATTCTTATGTCATTCACTGAATTACCAGGATTACTTAACGTGTCTCTTATATTCAAATGACCTTCCATTTTCAAACTTACAACTGCAGTTCCATCAAATTTAATTCGAAGAGGAGCTCCAAGAATGGTAGGCAGTATGTAGTCCATACCAAGCCTTGACGTCCTTGCAAAGTCGTTTCGCATATTTCTAAGGGAAGCTTCTGCTTGTTTCAATTT
>JAXCGZ010013219.1:72500-77500 GCA_037179515.1 Halocaridina rubra
AAGGCAATGGCATCTAGAAACATGCTCTCAAGCCTCTGGCTCTGCTGGCAGTAATGACGGCTCCGAATCTTCTCTAAGATCTGAGGAAGAGTATTATCAGGTACTCTCTTCAGTAGATGAATGATCTCTGACATAACTGCAGCAGCATCATGTGCCAAGCTTTCTTTTGTCTTCTCACAAACTTCTTTCAGCTTTTCTTCTAAAATAGGCACTTTTGTTTCATCTTTATCATAGGGTGCATGGTTAAAAAGAAGGCTTTCAAATCCGTATTCTCCACGTATAGTTGACAAGGATTCTGGAGCCTGGTCATTTTCTGAGACGTACTGGATTGAAGACTCTTGTGAGCCTTTGATGTATCGAAGAGCTCCAACAGAAGGTCGTACAACACTGTTATCTTGACAACTAATTTTAGAATAAATGCCATTCTTAATTTCTTGTTTGCATTTTGTCCAATGGCGCTCAATTGGAACAGGGAATTTGAGCCAATTCGTGGGGTTTTCCATGGCCGTTGGATAGCGGTCGTGACAGAGACGCAAATCTTTACTTTTCTTAACAATTGTATTGCCTCCTTCGCCTTCCACTTCGTATCTAGTCGGGCATATTCCAACAATGTCAGTCTGTTATAAAGGGATAACCCACAGCATGAAACCAATGTGGATGAAAGGGTTTTAAACAGAATAAAATGCAGATAGATAAAATGTAATAAGAATCTAATGAATACATGAGAATAATGAAATCCTTTAGAATAAATTTATATTACAAAACACAAAGCAAGCGGTTTTCATAAGATAAATACTAGACTAGATTAATCTTATAAAGTTATTATTTATTTTAATATTAAATTTATAGTTGCAGCTACCAACTTTCCTGACCAACATTCAAAATTATTGATATTCATAGAAATACATAAATAAATCCTCTTTGTTGGCGAAATAAATCTTGTGCATGAGAGGTCTTAAGGAATATTATTAAACAAACCAAGGGAAAATGTACTTAGCTATTGCAAACCTCAGAAAGGACAAGAATCAAGAACAACTGACCTCAGTCACATTGAGCTGATTGCTGATAGGACTGAGCTTAGGAATGGAAATTTGGAAAGCGGAGGCGATGCTCTTCTTCATGTTGATTGACCAAATATCATCATTGGGATGAGTACAAACTTTCTGGACTCGCCCATCAGTGACAGCCACCACCAATGGATATTTGGTCAAGAAATCGGCTGCCTTGTCTGCGGCTGAAAATGTATGAGAAAAAAAATTGCATCTATACATATTTCCACACAAAATTTTGTGGCATCACTACTACTACTACTACTACTACTACTACTACTAATAATAATAATAATAATAATAATAATAATAATAATAATAATAATAATAATAATAATAATAATAATAATAATAATAATAATAATAATAATAATAATAATGATAACTGTTATTGTTAAAATTTTTATTATTACTATTATTATTATTATTATTATTATTATTATTATTATTATTATTATTATTATTATTATTATTATTATTATTATTATTATTATTATTATTATTATTATTATTATTATTATTATTATTATTATTATTATATATGCTCAGTGCATATATATTCAGCGTGATAATATCTTCTCAATTTATTGAAATATGCTTTGAGAGTATTTTCAACGACGTTTGAAAGCATATACAGAGTTCCTATCAATTAACACGGTTTGAGTGATAATAATGTCAGTATTTTAGCAATATAATAATAATAATAATAATAATAATAATAATAATAATAATAATAATAATAATAATAATAATAATAATAATAATAATAATAATAATAATAATAATATCTAATGAAAATTTGAACAAAAACAGTTATTATTATTATTATTATTATTATTATTATTATTATTATTATTATTATTATTATTATTATTATTATTATTATTATTATTATTATTATTATTATTGTTAGTAGTAGTAGTAGTAGTAGTAGTAGTAGTAGTAGTAGTAGTAGTGAAGAATGAGTTGGCATTTAACCTTTTGAACAAGCGGCTCTTATAGAACACTGAAACTGTCCACAATTATAATGGGAGGGAAAACATATAACAATGCTCTTGGCGATTTACCGACATATACAGAGAATTATTCATCCCCTTAGTGGTTATACTATCGGTAAAATTAACAGATTAGAATCTTATATTTCAGACTTGCCGAAGTCAAGGCACTGAGAATTACCTTTTAACCTTTGAGGTAGATTTCAGAGTAGAGTATATCATGCAAAGTATAAAAGTGATTCATATCTTTAAATTTAAATTAGAAAATAAGATTGAATAAAAACAAAAGTGGACACCGCCAACTTTGCTATAAAGTCAAAATACTTTACAGTTAAATAGTTTTGCCCGCGAGCTATTCCGGCTACGAATAGTGGTTCCACATTTATTTAAGCGTAAAAAAAGGCAAGAAAATATAGAAAACATAATATTTTATTAGTGATAATAGAATACTCACGTTTTGTTCCATCGACCTGAACATCCTGGAATGTAATAGCCATCTCACAAGGACTAAGCCAAGAGAGGAGAACCTTTTTCTTCCATTGCGTCTCAGTTATGGCTCCTTCCACGCCTTTGAGCTCAGTTTTCGATAATCCGTTGTATTCATAAACATAGGTTGTGTCTGTCCTGTATTTGAGTTTGGAAGAGTCCAGCATAGGACATTCCTCGGCGCAGATGGGAACTGTAGTTGGCCATGGTGCTGGAGAAGTCAGAAGGGACAGGTATGTGAAAGTTTAGTATGGGTGCTTTTGCATACATGGATTCGGTTTTACGTCACGAGCTCCCTTTTCTACTAAGGGCTAGAACGGTTGCCTTCTTGCGAAGGACTTGTTTTGGCAGATGCAATCCTTACTCTGAGTGTATGCCCTTACTAACCTCAGTCCATGACGGGGCACGAGCCCTCGACCTGCCGCCTCAGAGTCGCGGACGCTACCATTTTGCCACGGAAACTACTAGTACTTTTGCATACATGATTAACTACAATGCATTCGACATCACCGTCTGTACATGCGATTTTAGTATGATTAACAATAAGTGAATCAAAACTGACTTGAGTAGAGAAATAATGAAAGGAAATTTCATACCATATTAAGGTTAAGAGAACATGTAATATATTAAATAATGAATTTTAATTACTCAGTCATACAGAGAAGTTAAACAGAGAGAAAAAAAAGAGACGACACAATGGAGCAGAAAAAAAAGGGATATGAATTTAAAAAGAACATATATTAACACGTTATTAATAGAGGAACAAACTGAAAATGCACTGCACTGAGATTTTAAGACAATACAGATTTTCCGAAGTTACCTCCATTTGCAGCTGCGACTAGGCCAAGCAACACAAAATATACAAAGACGGTCATGGTTGCAGGTGCTACACCACGACCGAAAATGCTCCAGGGTCCTTGCGAGAGACTTTTATATCAGTGGTGGCGTTATCAGTAAAAAATGGATAAGGGGTAGACGTCCCTCTCTAACTCTATCTTCAAAAAATCGTTCATTGATGACTTAATTGAACAACGATATTTAATCATAATTGCAAAATAGAAAAATTGACTGTTATATATATATATATAAATAAATATATATATATATATATATATATATATATATATATATATATATATATATATATATATATATATATATATATATATATATATATATATATATATATATATATATATATATATATATATATATATATATATATATATATATATATATATATATATATATATATATATATATATATATATATATATATATATATATATATATATATATATATATATATATATATATATATATATATATATATATATATATATATATATATATATATATATATATATATATATATATATATATATATATATATATATATATATATATATATATATATATATATATATATATATATATATATATATATATATATATATATATATATATATATATATATATATATATATATATATATATATATACATATATATATAAATATATATATATATATATATATATATATATATATATATATATATATATATATATATATATATATATATATATATATATATATATATATATATATATATATTAATATATATATATAGTGGTCTTACGAAAGATTTAGATAGAGAAAAGTGGAAGTTATTTCTTCAAATGAAGTCCACAAGCTTGTCTGCATTGTACGTAAAATTAGATATAATTCGGAAGTACATGAAATGTCTAAATGTTGGATATGATCTATGTCAGTGTTAAAGTAGTTTTGTTGTGCATTAGAGGAATTCATTCTTTAACAACCCTACCTCATATGTACTAACAGGTAGGAAACAATAAAAGTTTGGAAAATTATCATACGAACATTTTGATTTTTTTTTAATAAGAATAACAAAACAGCGACTTAAGTACAACAGGTTGATGCTAAAATCCCATTCGTAGTTATTACACTTCATTTAGTGTCTGTGTCATTGAAAGGCTAAAAAAGGGGAATTTTATCATTTGTTGTGACGAACTGAATAGAACTTTAAATTAATATTTGGTGATGAACGTCTTTATTCATCTCAAAAAGACTTTTCTATTTCATGAATAGCGAACTTCTTTCCATAATTTGCCACTATGTTACACATTAAAAGAGCTAAAGTTCATGAATTTTACTACAGGAATAATAATAATAATAATAATAATAATAATAATAATAATAATAATAATAATAATAATAATAATAATAATAATAATAGTTATTATTATTATTATTATTATTATTATTATTATTATTATTATTATTATTATTATTATTATCATCATCAACATTATTATTATAAACTCTATTCCTCTTTTAATAAATGCTTGTATAAGAATACCTGCCAACACGATTTTCCTCTCTTGAGAGTTGTCATTGTCATTTTGTATTATATTTCAGATCAGGATTAGATCTCACGAAGAAGTGACG
>JAXCGZ010013219.1:82500-85000 GCA_037179515.1 Halocaridina rubra
GCCTTGACTTATTAATTATAAATCCTAGGTTCGAGTCCCGGGCGGGGTAAAAAATGATTCATGTTTTCACATATGTAATGTGCATAATTGGTTTATATATATATATATATATATATATATATATATATATATATATATATATATATATATATATATATATATATATATATATATATATATATAAATATATATATATATATATATATATATATATATATATATATATATATATATATATATATATATATATATATATATATATATATAAGCTTGATAAATTTAGGTTCAGAAGGGAAATTGGTAAAAATTGGTTTGGTAATAGAGTAGCTGATGCATGGAACAAGCTTCCTAGTAGGATAGTAAATGCCAATACCTTAGACACCTTCAAATGTAGATTAGATAGACATATGACAGAGGTAGGGTGGGTATGAATAGGTTAGTGCTTATTAGAAAAATCATAAAAAGAAAAACAGAATTAATAAGTAGAGTAGAATAGAATAGGTTAGACATGCTGAAAATACAATTCAAAAATGGAGCTGCCTCGTGTGTGCCAGTAGGCATGTTGCAGTGTCCTCTATTCTTATGTTCTTATGTTCTTATATATATGTATATATATATATATATATATATATATATATATATATATATATATATATATATATATATATATATATATATATATATATATATATATATATATATATATATATATATATATATATATATATATATATATATATATATATATATATATATATATATATATATATATATATATATATATATATATATATATATATATATATATATATATATATATATATATATATATATATATATATATATATATATTTGAGTAAGCACAAGCTGTTAGCATACAGCACTAAATGGTAAAGAAGCCCATCAGTGAAACAACACACAGAAAAAAATACGCTATATTTAGGGTCCTAACTGGACCCCTTATCAAGAACAAGTGAGTGTAAAATAACAAAGACAGAGGGACAAAAAACATAGAGGATCCCAGAACCATAGGGAATTAAAAATTAAAGATAATAAGACAGGTCTAATCCAAAAGAAATAATGCTGTCAATCAAATATGTTATATGTTAATCTCTAATTACGATTATAGATCGGTAAAAAGATAATCCCTTTAATATAAAAAGCAAAGGACCAATGAGCTCAAAATCACAAAAACCATACAGAAGAAATGACAAGAATAATGAGATAAAATAATAATAACATAATTATATATAAATATACATACATATTCAAACACATCTACACACATACATATATACATGTACATACACAAACATATGCATATATAATAAAACAATATATATGCATACACACATACACATGCACATACATAAACATATACATATAAATATACAAACATGCACACATATCCACACACAAAAGTGCATATAAATAATAAAAAAAAAGTGTGTAAGATAATGAACAAAATTGAAAAATAAAAATTAAAATATTTTGGAAGATGAGATTAATGATAATAATAATACAAATAACAATCATAATAATCCTAAAAAATATAATAATACCTGAAAAGCTAACAATAGTAACAATAATAAGAACTTATGTTATTTCCGAAAATACTTTTTTCGAATTTGAATAAAGCATGCTTGATTATATGGGATCAATTACAAATAAACCATGACTAAAGTTGATATTTTGGTGCTAGGTTAAGTTAATTATTGCAGATTCCAAGATGTTCCTATTAATAATATCATTACTTCTCATTAAGATAGAGGAATTGTTCCTGTTACTTAAAGCTACATGTGCAACTGTAAGAGGCTGGTATAAGAACGCAAAGAGAGTATTCACAAGTACTAATTTTATGTGTTGTTGTAGTTCAATCGATACGAAGCTTTACATGAACCAGAAGCCAACGACTTGGGTTCGGTTTACCTTTTACTCAGCATGTTTTTCGTGGATAAAAAATGTATTATTAACGTTGTGGTTTCACTGAGAATATATTTACACTGAGACTCTACATACAACTGTAAATTATTACTATAGAAGTGAAGGGAAAGCGCTTTCAAGCACTGGTTGCACTATGGTGTGCAGATTTTTATTCGTCGTAGTAGCTCAGTCGGCATTATTTTTTTTTAATGAGTGTGACACCGGGGCAGTCAAAATTTACCCTCATTAAAAAAGGACCAGCACGATAAAATACCAAGAGGAAGGAAAAGAAAAAAGTTAAGGACAAGGCAGAGATGAGGTAATATCATAAAAAGGAAAATTACAGACAGAAAAAACAGTCAAAGTACAAAGGACCCAGAAATATAGAGGACTAGGCCCTGAGATAACGATAGATCAGCTTTTTGAAGGATGATAGAGATATCAAGGGCGGCGACATAGGATTCCCCATAGTTCCTCAGAGAAGATGACCATACATGAGTAAGTTAGGACAGGAGATCACCAGTGGATCTTGGCTTGCGGAAGCCATATTGATCAGAGATAAGTGAGCTAGAGTCAA
>JAXCGZ010013219.1:90000-132500 GCA_037179515.1 Halocaridina rubra
TCACACCACATTACCTAATTTTTTGTGTAAACTGGGGAAAGCTCTTAAGCCGTTTTACCTGATCCTGTGGTTCTATATATTGCTAAAATAAGCATCCTTCCCATTTATATTAACTAGTTAGTTAGTTTGATACACGAAAAAATTGAACAATAAAAGAAAAAAAAATTACCAAATACCCACCTGTCAACAGTACTGAGTTAAGTTGCCAAGTAGTACAGCAGTCCTATTTTCTTCATTTTTTTGCTTTTCTCTTAGCTTTCTCTTTTACTATTTTGTTATTTTGTATATATATTGAGTTAAATGTAAAGTCTAAATCCCGTGATAACATATCTTGGTTAGCAAGTCAGTTTATCAGTTAGGAAGAATATATAACAGAAACAGGTGGGTGCCACCTCGAACACAAATTCGAATTTTCCTTCAGGTTTGACTTTTGTTTTTCTTTTTCTTTTTATACTTAAATTACCATGGTCAAGTTTTTAAGTTAAGATGTGTATTACCAGAAAGGAGACAAACTGAGTCACTAAATAGCACTTATATGGAGATATAAAAATTCTGTGTGAAGGTAAATTAGAAGTTTTTCTCTTTTCTTTTTTTTTCCTCTTTCTCGTCTTCTTTCTATATTCTGTGAGAGGGAGAACATAAAAATGAAGCCATCTCTGTCCCAAACCTCTCCCACCCATGGGTCGGGAGAAGGGGTAGTCATCAGAGGACTTAAACAGAGAATCAAGAAGTTAGAGGAAATGGTTACAAGCCTTGATGATAAAATTCGGAATATGGATGGAGAAATGAAAGAAAATGAAACACTCAGAGAACAAATAAGATCTTTGGAGGAAGCAAATAAAGCACAAGGGCAGGAGAGAAAGGAACTAGAAAAAAAGAATAAAGAAGCTGGAAGGGGAAAAGAGTCAACTAGAATCTAGAATTTCTAAACAAGAAGATAAAAACAAACAGCTAAATGACAACCTAAAGGAATTAGATGTTAGTTCACTGCTCTCTGATGACATATCCCCTCATGTGCTTAAAAAATGCGCAAACACAATATCAGTGGCACTAAGTATCATATTTAAGGAGTCACTGGAGTCGGGGGAGATTCCAAGATGCTGGAAACAAGCAAATGTGATACCTATCTTCAAAAAGGGAAGGAGGGATACGGCTCTGAACTATAGACCAGTTTCCTTGACCAGCATAGTTTGCAAACTTATGGAGAAACTACTAAGGAAACATACCTCTCTTCACTTGGAATCCTTCAACTTTTTGTTAGTGAGGCAACATGACTTCAGAGAAGGAAGATCAACAGTAACAAACTTATTAGAATTTTATGATGAGGTAAGCCAAATCTTACAGGAAAGAGAGGGCTGGGCAGATTGCATATTCCTAGACTTCCAGAAAGCGTTTGACACTGTTCCACATGGGAGACTTATTACGAAGCTGCAATCAATGGCTAGAATAGGTGGAAATGTCTTGGAATGGATAAAAACTTACTTAGAAGGAAGGGAACAGAGGGTTAGAGTAAGACACTCAGTGTCTGAATGGAGAAGAGTTAGTAGTGGAGTTCCACAGGGTTCAGTTTTAGGGCCACTTTTGTTCCTTGTATATGTAAATGACCTACCAGAGTCTGTAAATTCATTCATGAATATGTTTGCAGATGATGCAAAGATTGTGAAGAAAGTAAAAAACGAGAACAATGGTAGAGAACTTCAGGAGGATCTAAATAATCTGCATGAGTGGTCAGAAAAGTGGCTAATGAAATTCAATACCTCAAAATGTAAGGTAATGAGAATGGGTACAAGTGCAAGAAGGCCCAAGCTTGACTACTCGGTGGCTGGTGTACAACTTCAAGAGACAGAAAATGAGAGAGATCTAGGAGTAAACATACTGGCAGATTTGTCTCCAGAAATACATATAAATGGCGTAGTAAGGGCAGCATATGCATTCTTATCAAATGTAAGGGTAGCCTTCAGGCACATGGACAAGGAAATGTTCAGAAATATTTATGTAACCTATGTGAGGCCAAAACTCGAATATGCAGCCCCCTTTTGGAATCCGCACTTGAAAAAGCACATAGCTAAGCTTGAAAAAGTTCAAAGACATGCCACGAAACTGGTGCCAGAAATACGCAATCTCGGTTATGATGAGAGGCTGAGGGAATTAGACTTGCCATCACTCGAAGCTAGAAGAGTAAGGGGGGATATGGTGACAGTCTTTAAATTCCTTCATGGTTATGATAGAGTGGATAGGGATCGATATTTCGATATGGCTGGCTCTAGAACTAGAGGTCATAGTTTGAAGCTTCGTAAGAAAACTTGTTTGCAGGATGTAAGGAAATACTTTTTCAGTGTAAGAGTAGTTGATAATTGGAATTCGCTAAGCGAGGAGGTAGTTAATGCTATCTCAATCCATAGTTTTAAGGACAGGTATGATAAGTATCACTAAGTCTAAAAATGGAACCGATTAGGAGACGGGAAGATACGAGCTTTGGGCTCTTTCCCGTAAACACAATTAGGTAATCACAATTAGGTAATCACACACACACACACACACACACACACACACACACACACACACACACACACACACACGGAAACATATCTCTCTTCACTTGGAATCCTTCAACTTTTTGTCAGTGAGGCAACATGGCTTCAGAGAAGGTAGATCAACAGTAACAAACTTATTAGAATTTTATGATGAGGTAAGCCAAATCTTACAGGAAAGAGAGGGCTGGGCAGATTGCATATTCCTAGACTTCCAGAAAGCGTTTGACACTGTTCCACATGGGAGACTTATTACGAAGCTGCAATCAATGGCTAGAATAGGTGGAAATGTCTTGGAATGGATAAAAACTTACTTAGAAGAAAGGGAACAGAGGGTTAGAGTAAGACACTCAGTGTCTGAATGGAGAAGAGTTAGCAGTGGAGTTCCACAGGGTTCAGTTTTAGGCCCACTTTTGTTCCTTGTATATGTAAATGACCTACCAGAGTCTGTAAATTCATTCATGAATATGTTTGCAGATGATGCAAAGATTGTGAAGAAAGTAAAAAACGAGAACAATGGTAGAGAACTTCAGGAGGATCTAAATAATCTGCATGAGTGGTCAGAAAAGTGGCTAATGAAATTCAATACCTCAAAATGTAAGGTAATGAGAATGGGTACAAGTGCAAGAAGGCCCAAGCTTGACTACTCGGTGGCTGGAGTACAACTTCAAGAGACAGAAAATGAGAGAGATCTAGGAGTAAACATACTGGCAGATTTGTCTCCAGAAATACATATAAATGGCGTAGTAAGGGCAGCATATGCATTCTTATCAAATGTAAGGGTAGCCTTCAGGCACATGGACAAGGAAATGTTCAGAAATAATTATGTAACCTATGTGAGGCCAAAACTCGAATATGCAGCCCCCTTTTGGAATCCGCACTTGAAAAAGCACATAGCTAAGCTTGAAAAAGTTCAAAGACATGCCACGAAACTGGTGCCAGAAATACGCAATCTCGGTTATGATGAGAGGCTGAGGGAATTAGACTTACCAGCACTCGAAGCTAGAAGAGTAAGGGGGGATATGGTGACAGTCTTTAAATTCCTTCATGGTTATGATAGAGTGGATAGGGATCGATATTTCGATATGGCTGGCTCTAGAACTAGAGGTCATAGTTTGAAGCTTCGTAAGAAAACTTCTTTGCAGGATGTAAGGAAATACTTTTTCAGTGTAAGAGTAGTTGATAATTGGAATTCGCTAAGCGAGGAGGTAGTTAATGCTATCTCAATCCATAGTTTTAAGGACAGGTACGATAAGTATGACTAAGTCTAAAATGGAACCGATGAGGAGACGGGAAGATACGAGCTTTGGGCTCTTTCCCGTAAACACAATTTGGTAATCACAATTAGGTAATCACGAGGCCCAAGCTTGACTACTCGGTGGCTGGAGTACAACTTCAAGAGACAGAAAATGAGAGAGATCTAGGAGTAAACATACTGGCAGATTTGTCTCCAGAAATACATATAAATGGCATAGTAAGGGCAGCATATGCATTCTTATCAAATGTAAGGGTAGCCTTCAGGCACATGGACAAGAAAATGTTCAGAAATATTTATGTAACCTATGTGAGGCCAAAACTCGAATATGCAGCCCCCTTTTGGAATCCGCACTTGAAAAAGCACATAGCTAAGCTTGAAAAAGTTCAAAGACATGCCACGAAACTGGTGCCAGAAATACGCAATCTCAGTTATGATGAGAGGCTGAGGGAATTAGACTTACCATCACTCGAAGCTAGAAGATTGAGGGGGGATATGGTGACAGTCTTTAAATTCCTTCATGGTTATGATAGAGTGGATAGGGATCAATATTTCGATATGGCTGGCTCTAGAACTAGAGGTCATAGTTTGAAGCTTCGTAAGAAAACTTCTTTGCAGGATGTAAGGAAATACTTTTTCATTTTAAGAGTAGTTGATAATTGGAATTCACTAGCGAGGATCTAGTTAGTGCTATCTCGATCCATAGTTTTAAGGACATGTATGATAAGTATCACTAAGTATAAAATTGAACCGATCAGGAGACGGGAAGATACGAGCTTTGGGCTCTTTCCCGTAAACACAATTAGGTAATCACAAATAGGTAATCACACACACACACACACACACACACACACACACACACACACACACAGAAATGGTTCGATAATGGGTGTAAAAGAGCTAAGGAGTGGAGAGACAAATGCTGGAAAAGGTTTAGGAGGAGAAAAAACATAAATGCCTGGCAAACCTACAAAAGAGCAAGAAATGACTACCTAAGTAAAAGGAGAGAGGCAGAGAGAGACTATGAGAGGGACATCACCAGGAAGGCTAAAGAAAATCCCAAGCTTTTCCACAGCTTTATCAGAGGAAAACTGAAGGTAAAAGAACAGGTTTTAAGGCTAAAGAGAGCGGATGGAAGCATCACTGAGACGGACGAAGAGATCTGCAAAGAATTGAACAAGGAGTTTCAGTCAGTATTTAAAGTAGAAAATACCCCACCCCCTCAGATTGCAGTGATAGAAGCTCAAGGGCCGGTATTAGAGAACATCAACCTTACAGCCACAGAGGTATGCAAAGCGCTGATGGATTTAGATGTTCATAAAGCTACAGGTCCTGATGACATATCCCCTCATGTGCTTAAAAAATGCGCAAACACAATATCAGTGGCACTAAGTATCATATTTAAGGAGTCACTGGAGTCGGGGGAGATTCCAAGATGCTGGAAACAAGCAAATGTGATACCTATCTTCAAAAAGGGAAGGAGGGATACGGCTCTGAACTATAGACCAGTTTCCTTGACCAGCATAGTTTGCAAACTTATGGAGAAACTACTAAGGAAACATATCTCTCTTCACTTGGAATCCTTCAACTTTTTGTCAGTGAGGCAACATGGCTTCAGAGAAGGTAGATCAACAGTAACAAACTTATTAGAATTTTATGATGAGGTAAGCCAAATCTTACAGGAAAGAGAGGGCTGGGCAGATTGCATATTCCTAGACTTCCAGAAAGCGTTTGACACTGTTCCACATGGGAGACTTATTACGAAGCTGCAATCAATGGCTAGAATAGGTGGAAATGTCTTGGAATGGATAAAAACTTACTTAGAAGGAAGGGAACAGAGGGTTAGAGTAAGACACTCAGTGTCTGAATGGAGAAGAGTTAGTAGTGGAGTTCCACAGGGTTCAGTTTTAGGGCCACTTTTGTTCCTTGTATATGTAAATGACCTACCAGAGTCTGTAAATTCATTCATGAATATGTTTGCAGATGATGCAAAGATTGTGAAGAAAGTAAAAAACGAGAACAATGGTAGAGAACTTCAGGAGGATCTAAATAATCTGCATGAGTGGTCAGAAAAGTGGCTAATGAAATTCAATACCTCAAAATGTAAGGTAATGAGAATGGGTACAAGTGCAAGAAGGCCCAAGCTTGACTACTCGGTGGCTGGAGTACAACTTCAAGAGACAGAAAATGAGAGAGATCTAGGAGTAAACATACTGGCAGATTTGTCTCCAGAAATACATATAAATGGCGTAGTAAGGGCAGCATATGCATTCTTATCAAATGTAAGGGTAGCCTTCAGGCACATGGACAAGGAAATGTTCAGAAATATTTATGTAACCTATGTGAGGCCAAAACTCGAATATGCAGCCCCCTTTTGGAATCCGCACTTGAAAAAGCACATAGCTAAGCTTGAAAAAGTTCAAAGACATGCCACGAAACTGGTGCCAGAAATACGCAATCTCAGTTATGATGAGAGGCTGAGGGAATTAGACTTACCATCACTCGAAGCTAGAAGAGTAAGGGGGGATATGGTGACAGTCTTTAAATTCCTTCATGGTTATGATAGAGTGGATAGGGATCGATATTTCGATATGGCTGGCTCTAGAACTAGAGGTCATAGTTTGAAGCTTCGTAAGAAAACTTCTTTGCAGGATGTAAGGAAATACTTTTTCAGTGTAAGAGTAGTTGATAATTGGAATTCGCTAAGCGAGGAGGTAGTTAATGCTATCTCAATCCATAGTTTTAAGGACAGGTATGATAAGTATCAATAAGTATAAAATTGAACCGATCAGGAGACGGGAAGATACGAGCTTTGGGCTCTTTGCCGTAAACACAATTAGGTAATCACAATTAGGTAATCACACACACGGTGATCAGGTTCTACCGGTAAGTACTGGGGTCTAACGAACAACAGTATCCAAGAGGTTATACAGTGATAAAACGTAATAAATAAAAATACATTAAACATTTTACACTAGAAAACTAAAATTTCAAAATAAATAAAGTCGATGATAAACACTCTGGTTACGATTCTCTTAAACTCCGCTACAAAACAAAGATGATTGGATCTTTCCTGCACTAATATGATATAAACATCACTAAGAAATATTTGTTAAAGTGAAAATAACCCTTCATCCCTTGACCATGAGTATATGCATACAGTCTGTAGGTATTACGCCCATGCACATTAGATCCACTGTGTAATGTGATCTGTTTTGATGAAATAACAATCCTTAACCAGGCAGAAATCAAAAGATCAGGCACGGGTAACATTACAAAGATGGAAGTTCTGCAGAACTAAAATATCCTTGATAAAATAGGAAGTTAGAAAGAGTTCTGAGAGTAGTCACCGTGGCTCAAGTAGTAGAGTCTGCGACTCTGAGGTGTCAGGTCGAGGATTCGTACCCCGTCACGGTCTGAGGTTAGCAAGGGCATGCACTCAGGGTAACGATTACCTCTGCCAAAAGAAGTCCTTCGCAAAAAGGCAACCGTCCTAGCCCTTAGTAGAAAAGGGGGTCCGTGACGTAAAACCGGAGCAACAAGAAAGATTTCTGAGAGCAATGCATTTCAATATGATGTATGAAGCTCATTCGGATCGTTGTAAAAACCCAGAAGACGAAAATCTCAATTTCTGAAGAGTTATGCAATGCTGCGACAACATAAATAATAATAATACTGAAACTAACGATAAGAAAAGAGCTGAGAACACGAAAAGCATGACTGTTGCTACGAGGTCAAAGGCTATTTCAAAAGTACAGGTATGTTCGTAACAGTATCCGCGAAAAGCACAAAATATACAGAGCCAAGAATTTCGAAGAAAAAGGATTATTAGTTACAGTGAGATCTGACAACTGAAAGTATTGTTTCTGTCAACATTAACCTTCAAGAGCATGCAACTTGTGGCAGTACTTACTAGGACAAAGATACCTTAGGCTGAAAATCACCGGTTCTCACTTAAGAACCTGATTCCAAAGCTGCAGGGTCAGACTGCATCACCCTACATTCTGAGGACTTTGCAGAATCTCCTTCGGTTCTACTATAATTTTGATATATTTACAAGAGTTTTTAGGTGCCAGAAATAGGAACACATTTTAAAATTTAAAAGAGAAATGTCTCTATCACATAAAATGATGAAACTAACCTTTGTCTACAGCATAAGAAAAGTGTAACTGAAGATCTGAGGAGTATGGATTTTTTTTTTTTTTTACTCTTTTCTCCTCAAGAAATATTAAGAGTTAGTGTTGTATAATCATTCAGTGACAAGAATTCCTTTCGTATTAGTCACAAAAATAAAACGAAAAGATGTTTAACTTGGTTCATCATAAGAGCCCACCAAAGACACCTAAGTTCATGGCCATAATATCATGTGATATATAAATATACATCAGAGAGTATATGACGGAGAACAGACAGGGAGCATCAGATTGAAGAAGAATAACTAGAGTTTTATGATAGGCCACACTGCTATGCGAAACACTTGAATTAAAGGATTTTAGAACAAAGTAGTTTCATATGTAAAAATATTGGAAGGCAGGTAAGTAACGATTTTTAGTTGATTTGAACTCCTACAGGATCTAGTTGTCAATTGTCGATATGCAGTTGATATTTTAATATTATTCACTGTAAATGTATTCTCACGGGCCAGGATAGAGCTGTGCAATTTGCATTTATATACTATATAGGTTGATCTAACTAAACCTGAAATGAATTTGGAAATAAAAGCTCCGCATCATGTCTCCAAAAAACATAAGCTTATTAAATAGTATGAGTGCCGTACGTGATACTTTAAAATATTTGAGTATTTGTGGCTTTTTGGGGGGAGTGTTCACGCATAAAAATTATAAAGAAATACATAAAGTGAATGTAAAAGACCCAAGCTAGTATAATTTGATCGTTTTTGAAAATCATACTTACCATCCTTTGGTTGCACAGAATATAAGTACCTGGCTCCTACCAACGAGGTCCAGAGTTCAGCCGTTTATCGTGCAAAATCTGCAGACACCATAATGTGTGTGGCTAGAGGTGAAACAGCATCTTCACATGGTCTATATTGATAAAAGCAAACGGCTGAACTTGCAGCTATCATAAAAAAAAACTATTGATAAGCTATAGAAAGTGTTCTACAGCTTCTCTATCGGGTTTATCCAACCCGACATCAGAGTCTGAGATACCATTTGTCGAGTTTCACCTCCCATGACTACGAAAAGAGGAAAGCGAATAAATTTGTCGTGATCACGCATGGTTTTGATAAACAGGAGCACACTATCTGAGTCGGTGAGTTTGAGGACACGAGGACAGACACAAACAATAGTAAATACCTTACAGGAAATTCTCTATTAATAATTATATTATCATTGTTATTATTATTATTATTATTATTATTATTATTATTATTATTATTATTATTATTATTATTATTATTATTATTATTATTATTATTATTATTATTATTATTATCATTATTATTATTATTATTATTATTATTATTGTTAAAAATATGGACTAGTCCTATATAAGTTAATTACAAGGATCCATGTTCAGTATTCATTCTCTGGAAATATACAAGTGAGTACAAAGAGATTAAGCGGTGATGAGGAAAAACTAAAATGTATCATTCTTGTAAAATATCATTAAAAAGACTTCGTAAAAGCTGAGGAGTAGAGAAAGCCTTTAGCAGAATTCTAGGTTAAATAAAGAAAACAAAGAAAAACATTAATATTGTAGTCTTTAGTTACACATTTCAAAATATATTAAAAGAATATTTATAGACAAATTTTCCATGTAATATCGACAATTCGTTAATAAGATAGTTAGTGACATGAGGAAATCTTTAACAAATGACAAGATTAAAAATATTTTAAGTAATATGATCAATACTCTCAAGACAGCACTAAGTAGTTCAAATTTTTCCTAACATATCAATTATATTTGAAGAGTAGAATGCATTCATCTGCAAAATTAGTGTTCCTGAACACCAATGCAGGTTTTGAGGGGTAAAAAGGTGCTCTCGTTCAGTTATGAGCACAACAAAGCCTAAATATGCATTTAATGTTTCAAGGCAAAGGGCTTCAGCAAGCATAGATCATTAGGCCAAGAACACCTTTACCAGAACAGAGGTGCCTTAGAGCCTGAACTACATCACAAATATTTTCGGTACCATAGCACATATTCATTAAAGATTTGGGGTTAATAACAGCTCTGCAAGGAGATGCCATACCAAGCACTGCTTGGCATAGAGCCTTTCGCTTCAGGGGAGTATTCTCTGATGTGGCAAAACTTATGTCTGGTACTATGCATGCCTGATCTGCTTGCCATGATTTAACAAGTTCTAGTAGCGAGGAAGCTTTAATTCCACTGGACATGAGCCAATCGTTTCCAGCTTCTCCATCATATGTGCCTAACAGTCCTGCCACTTGGCCATAGGTCCAGCCATATAATTCCGCTGTTACTAAACGATACTGGGTGCTTAAGTAGAGTGTCAAAAATGGTGTTTCGATCTTAACATGGCTAGGAGTTTTCCAAATATGTACAGGACCCAGATCGGTATGAGGAAATATTACATCTGTATTATTTACTATGACTTTAAAATCAGGATTAATCACAGTAGTGATGCCACATGCTTCTAAAGTAAGTCTAGGAGGTGCCTGTGTGTTAGGATACTCCATAGTAAGTCTGTTATCTTTGTAAGCCAATAACAATATTTTGCATGGTGAAGAGGATGTCCGCAGCAAGGTCCCATCAAATGTTAGTATTTCATGTCTTCCTACAAGCATAGCTGTGCGGTTAAAGGGTGGCAATTCAAATATATACTTCCAGGGAGAGAGAAAATAGTAGCTTAAAAGAAGATCATTCTTTGAGGGTGTTTCATACCAGACAGCTCTGTCAAGTATGGGAACAGGATTGAATGATACCAGAGTAAGAGCTTGTCTAAGAGAACTGGCTGAAGAACGGAGGGGAATAGAAAGTGTCATACTGTTGGGTTCAAGTTCCAAAGACAAAACTAGGGCATCTTGAACTGTCCTGTAAACATAGTTTTCAACTTCATTCACAATCCATCTATCCTGTACAAAAAATAAGAAATTATATTGTTAATTACAAAGTTATTCACAACAGCGCACCACGAATCATAGTTAATATAGTACAGTATTTTGAAGCAAAAACTGCCTTTTACTTACAATATCCAAATGCTCCAGAAGCCAATCAATATTTCTCTGATATTCTGGGATCCCTCTGATATAGTTACTGAAGTCAGTCAAATCTTCCTTCAGAGATTCGATAACATGAAATATAATTTGCTTCAAGGACTCGTATTCTTCAATATAAGGTCCAACTGCAGCTTCAAATTTTTGACTCAACATACTACGTAGATTTGTTCTTTTAATTATATTTTGTAAGTACTGAAGCACATCTGATATATCCCCAGTCTGAAGCAGGTGAATGGCTCCTCTTACAGCTGTAAAACAAATTTAGCACACGAATAAATAAATCTTAAGTCTTAGCCTCCCAAATGGCTCAACGAAGTGTTTTAATTCACTTCATGTGAATAAAGAATATCAGTTAAACCATAATCTATGCTTACCATTTCTTATTACACTCAAGATGTCATCAAACTCAAGTGAAAAAGTGCCCACTGTCTTGGCAAGAACAACGGAAAAATGGTGCAGCATCTGGGTCATGTGATCCCGTATACCTATGTAATTCTTCAGCAGTCCTTCTGCAAACTTGTTATTGAAGACTGTGCTTCTCATCTCATTCTTTAGCAAAACAATATCCTCGAGAACATCTTGAAATATTTGGGATATTTCTTCCTTGAAATCTTGCCACAGCAAATCTAGTCTAATCAGTGCTTCTAAAGACTCACTGTCTTGAGTAAAGATTTCAGAGGATATCACTATCAACCAAAGCTTGAGATCTTGAGAAATTCTTCTCCATTTCACTGACGCAGCCATCTATGGATATGAAGTGAAATTATCCTAAAGCATTTATTTAACGTATTCCACAAAAATATTCTTCATATTCTCTAAATTACATGCAAAGCTTAATGCATCACATTCTTTTACAATCAAGATAATTGACAAAGAGGGGAATAATCTTAATTCTTAAATACAAGAAAACAACGTCAATTCAAGGCGCAATTACGCCTAGTAGATATAACTAAATGAAGAATATAATGTTAATGAGTCATTAAAAAGGTAACATATTGATTTACAGCTATTCATTAGTAATATTTCTTTAAAAAAATATATATACAAAATATAAAAAAATAAAAATAGCGGCAGTATTGTCTACTGTACCTGGAAATCTCTCAGTTCTTTTGACTTGTAACGAAGATCAAGAGATACTCTCCGAGGAGATTCAAGCAATGCTTTCATTAGCATTATCGGTTTTTCTTCTAGCTTCACAGGGTGTTTAACTTTGATACCCATTTCAGCAGAGTGAATGCCCAGCATCCCTAAATGCAAAATATGGGTCCATTCGTTGACAATATTTTGAGCTCTCACTTGTATGCCTCCTGGCAAGCATGTAAGAGCACTGATATTATAGTTACCCATAGCATGGGAATGCAGATCTCCAATGAACTTCAATCCTTCGCATTTCTGCTTGCCATTGGTCCCTACAGCGCGACCTACTTGCAAGACAAGCTGTTCATCAGGTGACAGGCTAACTGAAATAGCTTCACTTTCATCACTAACATGATCATGCTTTGCAGACATAAATAAAAATGGTCTATGGGTTTCCTGTACGTAAAATGATAAATCAAAGGCTCTAGTGCTGGGCGTCAGTGCAATGTTAACAACTAGTTTCGGCATCGTTCTCAAGATCTGTCAATAGGATTATATAAGATTAAAAGTTAATTTTGCAATGAACTACAATAATAATAATAATAATAATAATAATAATAATAATAATAATAATAATAATAATAATAATAATAATAATAATAATAATAATAATAATAATAATAATAATAATAATAAAACTTTTATTTCCATTACAATACAATGGGTATTCGTCAGGCGGGGCAAGCCCCAACCCCCCACTCTGGTGCCCAACCACAGCAGTTCCTGCCAGTAAACAGCTTAAACTCTCGGTCTTGGGCGGGAACCGATCTTTCGACCTCGTGAATGCGAAGCCAGCGAGTTACCACTGTACTAGCCAGCAGACAAGACAAGAGATCACCAAGTTTTACATGAAACAATTATCATTTACTCTGATTACATTATGCATTAAGTGGTATCACAGTGGATATATAATTCAACTCACAATCAAGGAGTATAAAGTTCAACCGCCAAAGGAAGCATGTACAGCCCCTACTCTTCAAAGCCAATTGGAGATGAGATGAAAAGGGTAGCAGCGTCCATTAATTGGCATGCATTATGAACTTAGCAGGACCAATAACCATACAATTTAAATAGATGGGGACAATATGGAACCAGTTTCATGAACTCGGAATTTGCTAAAAGTCGAATAACTTTAGTAATCTAGCTAGGTACTGCAATAAAAGCAGTAAAAATAGCGGATTTTTTATTTAATACTTACTTTTCCAAGAAATTGCATTTCCATCTTCAGACTATCTTCAGACGTTTGCAGGGAGGATATCACACCTGTAATTTTATGATCAGCATTGGGGAAGATGTCAAGTTCTAGCTTTCCCATTATTATATCTCTATGTTCATAGAATCCAACGTAAGCTTGTAAGTTCTTATTCATCCTGGGATGTCTCAAACTTCCCTGATACACCAGTCCATTTTTCAAAGGTCCCCACTGGTATATTTTTTGAAAAGACACTTCATAGTTTTCGTCATTCTTTTCCTTGTTAAGGAAAAGCTTATGTTTATGACTCCCATGAGATATCTCACCTTTATAAACTAAGGTACGTGAGGGTAAGTCAACCATGAAAATGGGGTGTCCAATTGTGCTGTGGTTGTAAGATATGTGATATATCATCTTCCTGGGCATATCTTCATTTAGATTCAGAACTTGAGATTCAGTCTTCAAAACTTTACTTATTCTCTTCAAGAACGTGTTAATTGCAGCTAAATCTATACTAATATCAAATAACTTTATTCCCCTTTCAGGAGTCAAATCTATTTCAAGGTTAAACCCTCTGGCTGGTGTGTCAAGTTCTAATAGCCAAACAGCATTACAGAAGTGAAGTTCTTTGTTTAACTTAAATTGAACTTTCAAGGGCTTCAGCAAAGAAGGGCTTTCAATATTCATCTGAAATATATCCAAGTGGAGTAAACCAAGTTACAGCTTTACTCTGATTAAATCTCTTATATATTAAAAAAATATATTGATTTCATACTTGATATCATCAGGTTAAGTAGTAGTATGTCAGTATTAGCAATATTATCAAAAGACTTATGTTATATATATATATATATATATATATATATATATATATATATATATATATATATATATATATATATATATATATATATATATATATATATATATATATATATGTGACCATAAATGACACTATATTTGAGTATTATGTTACATTATGAACATTATGGGCTCATATTCCAAA
The DNA here is from genome assembly GCA_037179515.1 of Halocaridina rubra. NCBI lineage: Eukaryota > Metazoa > Arthropoda > Malacostraca > Decapoda > Atyidae > Halocaridina > Halocaridina rubra. The sequence goes on from JAXCGZ010013219.1 coordinate 104,327, forward strand.
CTAACCAATGCAAACAGCTCTTCAAGACCAGTCACTGTTTGATGTCGTAATTCCAAAGCAAAATTTGTTCGATTTCCTCCCGGTGGCATATAAACAAATGTAGTTGTTAACTGGTTATTAAACCTACTTCCTAGACTATCTAAGCGCGTCTCCGATGTCAAATTGAAAGCCTTGTTCTCAGCATTTTGGTAACTTGACATCATATCCAATGTTATTGAATCAAAAGTCCTCTGTATGTTGAATTGCATTGCAAGAGTAACAGCTTTTTGTAACGGTGATGTTAATACGCATCTAAGTGTATTTACACCAATAAATCCTGTCTGGGGATCTTTTATATCCATTTCTAAATTGAAATGATAAGGGAGTCCAATATATCTCAATCCACCCCTGAAATATTGAAGATGTTTTTTATCGATAAAAAAAAAAAAATACGGCACACGACAATATATGAGAATTTTATATGAGATAATTTATTTCTAAGTACAATATGATCATGTAATTCAATAATGCCAGAAAAATAAATCTTGAAAATATTCAAATAAAAAATGGAAGTCTATCTTGTAAAGAGAAGATATTAGCAAACTTACATAATTACACTCTGCCTAACAGTAGCAGCATTCATGTTTAGGCTAACCTCTGCAGACACTTTTCTTGATGGATCGCGATCAGCATCCCAAGCGAATTCTACTTTAATTTTCCTTGCATTTGCATCAACGTCCACAAAACCTTTAGATCTAATAGCACCATGAGTGTTTGGCAAAATAACATTATCAACACTTCCATGCATGAAATGGTTATCAAGCAACAAGCTAATTTTTGTGTTTACGACTGCTGGCAACTTCAGCTGGAAACCAAAATTCAAAGGTTTGTTCTTTATGTGATCCATTTTCCATTCTACAGCAAAGACTGGTGCCTCTCCAATCTTCATTCCAACAGCAAAAACTTGTTTATCATTAGAAATGATAACAGCAGGACTAATCTTCAATGGTGCAGCTTCAAACACGGTGATCATGGAGTCAGCTTGGATATGAGTGAGTTTTGAAGTTAATATAAGTGTAAGCGGTCCCTCATATTGAAATATAACATGATGGCCATGCCTTAATTTGGAATCTACGTGGTAAGATTGAGAGTCACCCGTTGTTGCTATACCCTCAAAGTTAATGGCACCCATCCAGTTTGGAATGTCAGCCTAAAGAAGAGGTATTTGAAAAAAAAAATTAAGATCTTACGATATACGTTATTTCCATATCCTCCTAGATACACCAGAATTAAATTAACATCAGGTTTCTTTTGGACAGTACTTGTTATGCATATTCCAGTATAAATAACAGATGTATCTGGTGACTTACTATGGCCTTCACTGTAAATTCTGTTCCAGAATAGCCGTGATGCACTTCAAAATGAGCAATTAAATGATCATCGGATGCACGCAAGACCTTCAGCAAAATTTCTCGCCGAATGTCTGCACTGTCATACCTACATATAAAGCTATAGCCGTCACTGCCTAATGTTCCTGCAGAAGAATCCTACTCTTACAAATGAACAAAATGATTTGCAAATAATAATAATAATAATAATAATAATAATAATAATAATAATAATAATAATAATAATAATAATAATAATAATAATAATAATAATAAAAAAAAAAAATAATAATAATAATAATAATAATAATAATAATAATAATAATAATAATAATAATAATGGACCACATTAGAATATTTTCAAAGGATACCTTGAGAACGTTTCAAACTTTAATTGAGTTCATATTCATGCCTACACCTACAAAAACAGAACAAAACAGCAAAACTCAATATACGTACAAAGAATAAATAACAATAATTAAAAAATAATACACGTATATACATATCCATATACATACGCATATAAGAATCAAATTAAATATACAAAATTGTGGTCCATTGCATTAATTATTAAACATTTCTTTTTTCTGCTTTTTTTATATTTACCTGAAATGTAATTTTCTGTGCTCATCCCTCTTCCCTCAGCAGTTAATCCAAGAGAATGTTTCCCAGTTATATCAACGATATCTGTGTTGTCATCTCTTATGTGAAAAGCAGTTAAATATACGGAATCTTTAGGAGAGCGAATAAATGCCAGCACTTTCCAAAGTCCTATTTTGATGTCAGACTCAAATTGTCTTAACTTTTGGGGGAGCAAGAGTTCAAAATGTTTATTTCTGTTCACATCAATCCTATGCCTGTGTAGGTCTAATCCAACTGTAAAAGATTGTAAAGGTTTTATGAATATTATTGTTCCGGTTTTACGTCACGGACTCCCTTTTCAACCAAGGGCTAGGACGGTTGCCTTCTTTCGAAGGACTTGTTTTGGCAGATGTAATCGTTACCCTGAGTGCATGCCCTTGCTAACCTCAGAACGTGACGGGGCGCGAACCTTCGACCTAACGCCTCAAAGTCGCGGACGCTACCGATTGCGCCACGGTGACTACGCTTTATGAATATTATATACTTGTAATATAAGATAGTCATCATAAAATTTTCATACAAATATTAATAACAGGAGTTTCATACTCACTATCAACACTGATGTCCAGGTACTGTGTCAAATATTTCTTAGTATTTATCACCATATCTACAGAGACTTCTCTCCCAGAGTAAAATCTCATTAACTTTGCTTCAAGTATCACAAATTCTTCAGGGAAATTATCACTAGGACTAATGTAGATCTTCACTGTTTTTCTGTTATCAAGGATTTCACTTAACTCTATTTTTACACCTTTGGCTATAATTTTCTCACTATTTTCAAACTGGATGTAAGTTGAAAGACTGTCTTGGTGGTCCGTATTAAGAAAATCTATTTTTCCGATGCCATGAATGCCATCACATTTAAAAGTGGCACTTATCTGAAAAGACGCTTCACATCTAATATAAGTAAAAACTGCTTCTACTCCAGTAACAGAGGGAGCTTCCACAGCTTCTAAATTTGCGTGCACAATTCTACCACTTTTATTGTTATGTAGTGTTGTTTTCAAGAGATATCCTTGCAAAGTAGGAGTTGATTTATCAAAATGCAATTTGACTACTGAGGGACTGCTAAAGGGTAAGATTGCACTATGGAAAATATCTGGAACATTCATGTGGTAGCACAGCCTCAGTCCAATCACTGATTCCAGGTTCAAGACACAGTGATCATACACCAATCTAGTATCCATATCAGGATGGGGAAAGATCTTTATTTCATTCTTTCCTATGGTCTTCTTGATATATGTTTCACTCTCAATATTTAAAATCTCTAATTCTTTTGGTAAATCAATTTTAAAATCAATCTGATTTTGTGAGTCAGAAATTATACTTACACTGAGCCCACTATTACTATAAAGAGTGGATCTCGTTTTTACACCCAAGTGACTTAGAGGCGAATCATAACCCAAAAAGCCGTCAATCTGGATAGATATGCTAGGTTTTAATCTAAAAACGATTCCACCATGTTTTTCTTCAATATTAAGTACATTGGTTTCCATATCGAAGCCTGCAACAGCTGTGGCATCAAACTTCAACTTTAAGGGCAACCCTTGGATGGTTGGAAGGTCATATTCTAAGATAAGTTGACCCATATGAGCTTTGTTAATATTCATATGACTCATACTAAATAAAGATTCTCTAACATAATTCAAAATCAGCGTCAAATATCTGTCGAATTCAATGTTCAATGGATTTCCAGTAAAGGAAGCATAAGTAGCTTCTTGGTTATTTAGTCTAGCAAAAAGGTCAAGCTTGGGCAGTTTGTTTTTATTCTGCCTGTATATCTTATCAAGGAACTCTGGTAACTGGAACCATTGAAATGGGTCCCTTTCATGGTCATTAAAATTCTTGATAACTTCGTATATTTTGGTATTGGATATCTTATTCTTTGAAAGCAGTCCTGTAAAAAGTGTACCAAGAAGACTTCCACTCAGATATCCTTCAGGTTTAACAAGTTCAGTGAGCAATGACTCCAATTCTTCAATTCTAAAGCCGTATTCCCCCATATTCATCATCGTTCCTCCAATAGATGATGTGATATTCAAATTAAGAGAGCGAGGAATGAAAGATCCTGGTACATATATTACATTAGAATCTATTCCAATTCCAAGTCCAAGTGAAGGGTAGTAATATGAGAGATCAATATTTTGCGAGTATTTTCTAACATCAGAAGTAAAGTTGTCTGGTATTGAGATACCAAAAAGATTGTAGCGAATATTTTCTTTATACGGTGCACTAGATTTTTGGAGATTCATCAAATGGCTTAAAATGAAACTTCGAACTGAAAATAGAATTGAAGAAAATATGTTACCTCTGTAACTAATATTTTTTTAAAGATGGTAATTTGTTAGGTAGATAAGAGCATAAATCGTATTTATGTAGGAAATGTATATGCTGCTATTGACTATGAACATTATTCATTTTGGATGTGTGTTAATCCACACTTGTCCTCTTGATTTTTTTTTATCATAATGCATCTATATTCAGATTATAAAATCATTAAATTACCTTGACTGTTAAACTCTTGGCTAATTTTAGTGACAAGAAATCTAAAATTATCGTCTGTTGCACATGTTGTCGCTGCTAAATACGCTTCTATTCGAATTTCAGCATCTTCATGTGGATTGACAGCAATATCAATGAACTGTGTTGTGGCCTGCAAAATGTCATTTGAAATAATATATGAATCAAGCAAATAATAAAACATGGAGACAAGCATCAACATATTATCCATATTCTAAATGCTTAAAAATTTACCAAAACAAACGATAATAACTTACATAGGCATTACACTCTACATTTCTGAAAGCCTGGGCAGCAGATATACGAATGCCATTATAAATATTTTCATTATGCAAGCAAGCCAAGACTATGTCGATTACACTGGGAGTCATCACACCAATGTTACCAAGTGCTTTAAGTGCTGCTACAGACTCCTTATGATTGCTTCCATCAGCTGAGGATGAGCATGTCTCTTGGATGATCAGGCTAAGCTTTTCAACAAGTTTTTTAACCGAAGTTTCCAAAGTGCAGTCTGCATGATGCCTACAGAAAGTTCCCACCATCACAGAAGCACCAAGAGTAGCAGAAGATATGTGTGGATTAAAAGTCGCAAAAAGTGGTTGTAGGGCTTCAACTGATGCTCTATTAGGTCGCGATGTCAAGTAAAAAGCGGCTGTGTAAAGTGCATTTCGTTCCCTAGTGGCTCTTCCAGTCACCAATTCATTCACCATAAGTTTAACTGCACTAGGTTCTCGAATGAAAGCCAAGGCATCCAAAAAGAGGCTTTCAAGCCTATGGTGTGAAGAACAATAGTGACCACCACGTATCTTAATCAAAATCTGTTCTACATCTGTATATGGAAGCATTCTTAGGTAATGGAGAGCCTTGGCCGTTACATCAGCAGAGTCTTTCGTAACAGTTTCCTTGGTCTTTTCACAAAGCTCCCTCATTAAATCTTCAAACTGAGGAAGTAAATGTTCCTCTTTCTCGGATGTGTGGTAATCATAATGTAAAGTTCTTGTCAATAATTTTCCTCTGATGCCTGACAAAGAAGGCAGAAATCCATGATCTTTACCTACATATAGAAGTTCTGACTCCAGATGGCTAATTACGTACTTATACATACCATAACCTGGTCTTAAATTATTAGAATTCTCACATCTTATTCTCGTGTATATCCCGTGAGAAATCTCTTGTTGACAAGATGAGACAGACTGTTCCAAAGGTAAAGGTGTCTTTAGCCATGGAATAGGAAGCTCATCAGGGGTTGCGTAACGTTCTTGACATAATCGATTATCTTTTGTCTTAGTTATAGTCATATTATTATCTCTATGGGCCTCCACTTTATAATGTGTCGGGCATTTTCCAACAACGTCTACCTACAACGAGAATAAAGTAAATTCCAATGTAAGGGACATTAAGATTTTCTTTCAGAGTTTAATTATAATAATCTAACTTTTGATTAAGTATATAGTTACTAATAGTTTCTATACTCATAATATAGTCAAGACTGACATCAATTATAATTACTTAAGGGACAACACCTCAATAAAAGTAAATCCTGAGCTTGCAGTAGAGTTCGATGGAAGAGTATTCTGGAGAGCTGAAGCAATGCCTTTTTTCAAATTGACCGACCAAGTATCATCATCGGGGTGGCTGCAGACATTTTGAACTCGACCGTCTGTCAAAGCCACCATCAGCGGATATGATTCCAGATGATGTGCCATATCATTATCTGAAAAAGATAATAAATCATGTTCTCCGTTTTTAAGCCTTTTGCTTGGTTGATATAAGCAAATTTAAAAAATTATTTTCTTTACAAGAACGTAAAAAAAAGATGTAAGTAGAAGGCATAATCGTATACAAACCCATCAAACCTTCTGCAGATGAATTTGTAACAGATATTACAACATCACATGGACTTAGTATTGTAAGTTTTACGTGAGCCTTCCAGACGGTTTCCATTGTGGATTCAGGTACACCTTTCATTGAAATTTGAGAAATTCCAGAATAGTCGTAACTATAGGTTGCGCCAGTCTCATAATGAAGTTTGGTGCCTTGCATCACTGGGCATTCCTTGGAGCATCTTGGAAAGGTGTCTAGTAAAGAAGCTTTTAGAAAACATTATAATTAGTTAACACTTCCGTCACAAATCGCAGACAGAGATATTAATGTCTATGAAAATAAATATAATGCTTAAATGCTCTGCTCGTATTTTCACTTCTTATCTCAAGCATAATTGAAGGTGTTTAAATTAAGCAATTTATAACTTTACTTTTGCCATATTTAGATAAGTAAAACAAACCAGTGTTGCAGAGTGAATGAAAGTAGTAAGATGAAAACGTACAGCTATATAATGTTCGATATATAAGCATTAAAACAATATATAATAACTCACAATGTACTAATGAGAACTTCCTAATCAATCTATTCTAATGCGTATATGTACTATAAGCAAGTCTTGAAAAATAAATGCTTATAAGTTTTTTTTTTTTTTGCTCTAACAGTTTTGACCAGAAGTGCTAAATTACACTTACAGATTAAAAGTAAAAGTCACACTGGCATTCAGTAACCCATTCCAAGCATAAACAATAATATATTAAAATAACAACACAGTAATCAATTTTACAAAACATTTCCACCCGATATTAGAGAATTTCTTGAATTAAACCCCTCTTAATTTGAATTGGAAAGATTCTCAACAGTCAAAACAGAACGCAGTTACCATCACTGAATGCTACACAGAGAAGCAAAGCAAGAGTCATATTTATGCCTCCGAAATTACTCTCAAAAGGCAGATCATTATTTCCCAGCGCAATGTGCATCCAGAGGCTGCTCTAAGACTTCAGTGTTGCATGCCAAAGAATTATTCTAAGGCGACAAGACAGCAATGCAATATTATATGTGAATTTATACTCCATTTGATCATTTCATTGAAATTATATGCAGTATTATTTCCCAACGCACTATGCATCCAGAGGCTGCTCTAAGACTTCAGTGTTTTATGCAAAAGAATTATTCTAGGGCGACAAGACAGCAATGCAATATATGTGAATTTGTACTCCATTTGATCATTTCATTGACACATCATATGCAGCATTATTTCACAAAGCACTATGCATCCAGAGGCTGCTATAAAACTTCAGTGTTGTATGCCAAAGAATTATTCTAAGGCGACAAGACAGCAATGCAATATTATATGTGAATTTGTACTCCATTTGATCACTTCATTGACACTTTATATGCAGCATTATGACGGTGGAGTCTTATTGGAAGGTGGACTGATGTTTTCTGGCATCATATTTCAATATAGGATTAATGGAAGTCTGCCATGTTGGGTGCTAGGTAAAGACTGGCCTGTCAAAGCCTACCTCGATATTTTCGGTTAGTCATGCTGATGATGTGAATGGGACAGCAGCGGTGTCTGTGATATCTTATACCCTGACAACTTAACAGGCACAATGAGTACGTTACTAGCAACAGTAGGGCACAGATGGAAGAAGTTGTATAGTGACCCTGAGCTCGCAATAGTCTGTACTTACTTGTTCCTAAACTTTGCAACAAGGAAATGACGGATTTACAATCTTCCTTTTCTCATCACTTATTTCTCACAAAATGCCTCGAATATTTCTTAATATTCATTGGTCTAAAACTTCAAGTTTGAGAAATACTGATACAGCATTACTGCAAACTGAACATGAAAATGTTTTAATAATGAGCCGAATATAATATCGAGAAAAGTAGGTCCACTTTATTTGGTAACAATTACCTGAAGCTGTGATAGCGATCTCTAAAACTATACATACAAACAAAGGAATTTAATTAACTTTATAAAATAGCAAGAAAGATCACGAGAAGTGAAATATAATAATAGATACATTGCATTTTATTTTACCTGAAACAGTAAGTAGGTGAGCACTTAGAAGAAAGACGCCAGACGGAGAAACCATTTTCTTTGACACCAAGTAATTCTTGACTAAAAATTATGCCAGATTCTCAATTTGAAATTTGAATGATACGGTGATAATTATCAATACCAGACGTTTCATATTTTACATTCTTCAAACTTTTAATAAAGTGCTGTGTGTGGCAGTTCTTTCGAGTGTTTTCGTCCGTGCTGCTTTCCGATCTTATCTCTTCAGAGTCCTTGAATAATTTAAATGCCACGTCAACATTTTTCATGTCTGGCCAGAGATTAGATGATTAAGATACTTTGCTATTAAGGCCCTTACGTGCTTCTTTTTCGTCTTCCTTATTGTCTGTTGCATCTTCCTAATTTATTTCTTATGTTCTTTAGCTTTATGACAACATTCATAGTTCTAAAGATTTGCAATATATATATATATATATATATATATATATATATATATATATATATATATATATATATATATATATATATATATATATATATATATATATATATATATATATATATATATATATATATATATATATATATATATATATATATATATATATATATATATATATATATATATATATATATATATATATATATATATATATATATATATATATATATATATATATATATATATATATATATATATATATATATATATATATATATATATATATATATATATATATATATATATATATATATGTATGTATATATATATATATATATATATATATATATATATATATATATATATATATATATATATATATATATATATATATATATATATATATATATATATATATATATATATATATATTTATATATATATATGTATATATATATATACATATATATATATATATATATATATATATATATATATATATATATATATATATATATATATATATATATATATATATATATATATATATATATATATATATATATATATATATATATATATATATATATATATATATATATATATATATATATATATATATATATATATATATATATATATATATATATATATATATATATATATATATATATATATATATATATATATATATATATATATATATATATATATATATATATATATATATATATATATATATATATATATATATATATATATATATATATATATATGTGTGTGTGTGTGTGTATATATATATATTTATTTATATATATATATATATATATATATATATATATATATATATATATATATATATATATATATATATATATATATATATATATATTTATTTATATATGTATATATATATATATATATATATATATATATATATATATATATATATATATATATATATATATATATATATATATATATATATATATATATATATCTACCTTGGCTATTTCCCCCTTTAATTGGGGGTAGCAGACATCAAAAAAAGAAAACAATAATGGGATTACTTTGCTCTATGGGCAATGACGGGGGAGCTAGTGACCGTTCAGATGGCACTGCTGGAGTGCACAGCCCATCCTTCCGGCTCTTCCACAACCTGTGTCGCTTCACAACTGCCAACTCCCCTACTGCCCCTACCACAGGGCTACTTCTTGTAAGATGCAGCTACGTGGTAAAAGCATATGCCCATCAGAACTGCATCACAATCGCTTGCCACTCATTCCTATTCCTAGCACGCTCGCTTGCTTCCCTCACATCCATCCTCTTATCATTCAGGGCTCTCCTTACTCCATCCATCCACCCAAACCTAGGCCTCCCTCTAGCATTTCTCCCATCAACTCGCATTCATCACCTTTTTCAACAGTCTTTCATCACCCATCCTTTCCACATGGCCAAACCATCTCCAAACATTCATATCTACTCTGGCTGCAATTTCTCTCCTCACACCCGTTCTTGCTCTCACCACTTCATTCCTAACCCTATCCATTACAGATACTCCAATCATACTCCTCAGGCATTTCATCTCAAACACATTTAGTTTCCGTCTCTCACTTACTTTCATAACCCATGACTCTGATCCATACATCACAGTTGGCACAACCACTTTCTCATACAAAACTTCCTTAACATTCATTTCCAACCCTCTATTCTTCATCACTCCTTTCAACGCACCCAACACTTTACATCCTTCATTCACTCTGTGACACACATCTGCTTCCACTCCACCATTTGCAGCTATGACCGAGCCTAAATACTTAAACTGATCAACTTCCTCAAGTGTCCCTCCATTCAACATAACATTCAAGCCAGCACCATCCTCATTTCTTGTACACTTCATGGCCTTACTCTTTCCCACATTCACTCGCAAATTCCATTTCTCACACACCATTCCAAATTCTGACACTAACTGACAGCTTCTCTTCTGAATCTGCCACCACCACAGTATCATCTGCAAACAATAACTGATTCAGCTCCCACTCGTTATCATCCCCATCTATCATTCTCAAACCTTGACCATGCACTCGCTCATTCACATCACTTACGACTCCATCAATATACAAATTGAACGATCATGGATACATCACACATCCCTGTCTCAGTCCCACACTCACTGGAAACCACTCACTCACTTCATTACCTACCCTAACACAAGCTCTACTGCCCTCATGCAAACTCTTCACTGCATGCAACAATTTATCATTAATTCCATATAATCTCAAAGCATTCCACATTACCTCTCTATCAACTCTAGCCCTTTCTCTGTGTCCAGTGGTGTTCCACAGGGCTCTGTTCTTTCACCTACTCTCTTCCTTCTCTTCATCAATAATCTTCTACAGTCCCCATCTTCCTCTCTTCTTCATGCCTTTGCCGATGATTCTACCCTTCACTTTTCCTCTGCCTTTTCTTCACAACCTTCATCTGTTACTCGTAATCAATCTCGTATCACTCTTTCTTCTACTCTTAACTCCGATTTGCAGAGAGTATCTGAATGGGGCACTCAAAATTTAGTTAAATTCAATGCCTCCAAGACACAGTTTCTGGCTATCTTTTTATCTTCTTCTCCTCCTGATAACCCTATTGTCTTCGAAACTAATGAAACTTACCCTCTTAACTCTATCAATATATTAGGAATCCATATAGCCTCTAACTTGTCATGGAGGAATCACATAATCCAAATTTCTAAATCTTCATCCAAAAAATTGGGGGTTTTGTTTCGTTTTCGTTATTACTTTTCCTCATTGCAGTTACTTAAAATTTACAAAGGTCTTATCCGCCCCTGCTTAGAATACTGCTCACACATCTGGGGTGCTTCTTCCTTTACTTATCTTCTTGATAGGGATGAATCTAAGGCAGTCAGACTCATTAATGATCCTTCTCTTACTTCTAACCTGGATTCTCTCTCTCTTCGCCGTAAGGTATCTTCCCTTTTGCTTTTCTATCGCTACTACTTCCATCGCTGCTCTGATGAGTTGGCGAGTTGCATCCCTCCTCCACTGCCGAGGCCGCGTAACACTCGCCAAGCGGCCTCATCTCACAGGTACTGTGTGGAGATTTGTAGCTCGCGGATTGGTCGGTGCAGTGACTGCTTCTTCCCATCTACCTCCAGACTCTGGAACTCTCTTCCTCCTTCTGTCTTTCCTAATTCTTATGACCTTTCATCCTTCAAAAAGCAGATCTATCATCATCTCAGAGCCTAGTCCTCCATATCTCTGGGTCCTCTTTACTTTGACTGTTTTTTCTGTCTGTCGTTTTCCTTTGTGTGACATTACCTCATCTCTGCCTTGCCCTTAACTTTTTCTTTTCCTTCGTCTTGGTATTTTCTCGTGCCCGGGCCTTTGTTGATGAGGGCAGTATCTGCCTATCCCGGTGTCACACTCTTAAAAAAAAAAAAAAATCATACATTTTCTCCAGATCCAAAAATGCAAAATACACATCTTACCTTTTGCTAAATATTTCTCACATAACTACCTAACAATAAAAATCTGATCTATACAACCTCTACCTCTCCTAAAACCACTCTGCATTTCCGCGATCACATTTTCTGTCTTATCTCTAATCCTATTAACCAATATCCTACCATACACTTTCCCTACCACACTCAACAAGCTTATACCCCTAAAATTACTGCATTCATACACATCTCCCTTACCTTTGTGTAGGGGCACTATACAAACAATCACCCATTCCTCTGACACTATTGACAACATAAAGCATATAATAAACACTCTCACTAACCATTCCAATGCAGTCACACCCCCTTCTTTCAAAATCTCCGCTATCACATCATCCATTCCAGGTGCTTTACCTTCTTTTGCTTCATACAATGCCCTTTTCACCTCCTCTCTTGTAATCTCTCTCTCTCATTTTCATCTCCCATTACTGGCACTTGAACACCCCCCACTGCCACTATAACTGCGTCTCTATCTTCCTCAACATTCAGCAAGCACTCAAAATATTCTGCCCATCTTTTCCTTGCATTGTTCCCTGTTAACATCTGTCCATTCACATCTTTCACTGTCTTTTCCATCCTCGATCAACCCTTCCTTACTCTCTTCACTTCTTTGCAAAGCTTCTTTTTATTCTCCTCATATGACCTACTAAAATCCTGTCCCCACCTAACATTTGCCAACCTCTTCTCTTCCTGTACCTTCCTCTACCTTCCACTATATATATATATATATATATATATATATATATATATATATATATATATATATATATATATATATATATATATATATATATATATATATATATATAAAAATATATATATATATATATATATATATATATATATATATATATATATATATATATATATATATATATATATGCAAAATAAATTGCTATATCACAGCACAATATGAAACAAAAAAAGGCCCATAAATTAAACAAAAAAGAAGTGAAGATGTATCATATATTTCGACTGGACTCCAGTCCTCTTCAGGTACAAATGTTTGGTGCTTTCCCCTCTGAGCAAATCTGACCACTCAGTGATCTCAATCTCTTCCATTTTTGCTCTCCCTCCATCAATTTCTCCTACTCAGCACCGCCTTTGGCACTGTGAGAGTACCCAATGTGAAGATTTGCAAAACATCCTCTATGACTTCCCTTGGGATGGCTACTGCTTTAGGTCCATCAACCCTGATCAAGCGCTAAAATTTGCTGAGATCATAACCTCGGGAATGGAGGCATTCATTCCCTCCTCTATGAAAACTTTTTCTCCCTCTAATGCTTGGAATGACTGTGCATGCCCAATGGCTATTAAGGCCAGAGATCAGACACACCGGTCATACCAAGCCTCATCTTCTAATTTAACTTGATTTGCTTTTTTTACAGCTATAAAAAGGAAAGTTGGTGACCTTAACTCCTCTTCAACTGATAAATGTTTGTGGTCCTTAGCCAAAAACCTCTCCAAAAACTTCTGTAACTCAAGCTTTCTCCCTCTCATTCATTCCGATGGCTCTATAGCTTGCTCTCCCACTGAAAAAGCCAATCTCTTTGGCTCTCATTTTTCTGCAAACTCATTTGTAAGAGATTCTAGCCTACCTCTCACTCATTCTTTACCCCTCTCTAACTCTATACCCTCCCTTCTTCTGCCTTTACACAAAGTTAATAATGTTCTTCGCTCACTAAAGACAAAGCATCTGGTCCCGATGATATCTCTGCAAGGTTCGTTAAGGAGTTTGCAAATGAATTGGATCCAGTGCTTTGCTGTCTTCTTCACCTCATTCTCTCAGCCAGTAGCTATAAATCATCTTGGAAGCATCCTCTAGTGCAACATGTTCCTAAGAAAGGTGACTACTTTATTCCTTTAAACTACCGACCTATTTCCCTAACCCGTGATGTGCCACTGCTATAACAGTTTCCCTTCTCCAAAAATTAATGGCTTCATATATGTTTTCCTTTCTCCATCATTTTTACCTGAGCTCAGTTTCTGATTCTGTTTATTTTCTAAAGCTGGGTTCTGATTATAATCTCTGACTGGTGACTAAAAAAATACAATTATTTCAAATCAATACAAAACTAATGTCTTTCACCTTACGAATACAAAAGAGATGAAATATTATGAAGTTATTTTGAAGCATAACAGTATCCATTGACCCAATTTTATAAATATCACAGGAATATAAGATAACTAAACTTATTTAGTAAGCTGCAACATTATATAATATTTCTTCTGTATATCCGCTCCACTTACAAAGGAGAGGCAAACACGATCTTCAGCTTAACTTGCATGGAGTGAGGGCACTACTCATTTCGACTTATTAACTCAATTTTTAATTTCTTTCCTCTCATTATGGGTTACAGACTCCAATACTATAAATATATCAAAATACCCACATATCCTTCATTTTACCATAGGCATTAGTTAATTGATGTTTTACTCTTTATGAGTTTGGGCGTTTCATTTTTTATCCTACTGAGATGCTGTTCTGCCTGTTGGTCAGTGCATAGTATTCATGTTTATTTTACTTTAAAAACAAACTTCCTGTAATATGTGCAACATAATACAATTATAATATGATGTAGTTCTACGGCGTTTGCGTGCGAGATCAAAACCTCAAAGACAGGTTTGTAAATGTATGCAAAAAAAAAAAAAATCCAAAGCTATCATAATAATGTCAGTATACAATACACTGACCAGGCTTAATGGCTTTGGTGCTACTGGAAATTTTTCCATTATGAATATCGTATCACATAGATACTACTGAACCATGGATATAGCAGCATGGAGGCTCAAAGTTCAATAAGCAGGAAAATGCACAGCTTCAAACTCGCAACCACGAACATGCCTCTGATAAGGCAAAATAAAATCTCGTGCGAGTATTCATATAACATGACATCAGCTTAGATAAAAGAAAACTAATTTTCGAACCGAAAATATTCTATGATATGCAGTGCACTACAGAAGAAACAATATTCTACCTCGTTATTCACAACAAAAAAGTTCAGTTATGACACTCTTTAAGAAGTATCTTCATCACAAGACTAAGAGTCAAACTAAATAATGACGCAGCCTATGTGCACTAATGTAACAGACTTCTGTTTATACGAAACTAATTTAAAATATATATCTCACGTTTATGCGCCTCTCTACTGCCAAATATATATGCAACTCTCCATGGTAGTGCGGTCGTCTATTGAAAAAGAAAGGGAAAAGGTATAAAACAAATGTCCTAACTTCCAGTTTCATAACCATATAGGCAGACTACAAAGCTCCAATCACATTTAACACTTATAATTTACATACTATATTACACTTTAATGCATCGTGTTCCTCATGTAATACTTTCATATACTTACATGAGCATACTTCATAACACGAGATCAAATTTGACAAAAGACAATAATACGGATTTCTCTGCTTAAGATTAATTTTTCTGACTGTTCATTATCTGGTAATCAATTTTTGTCCTTTTCTCTTTGAAAATATTAATAAATTCCAAATATTAAAGCTTTGTATCTTAGTTTGATATAAAAATTGGGAATGATAATTGAATCATAAGGTTATTGAAAGCTAGCTTAAAGTCTCATTTTATTGCATAATTTTTTTTTATATTTTTGTAAAACTTGCAAAATATTTTTTTATACATTTTCTTGAATGCTGATCACCTTAATGCTAAAGCAATGTCCTTTAAATGCGATGCGGCGTCCATAGAAGTAAAACCAGAGTCTCTTCTGAGAATAAAGAATTAACATGCAAGGGGGAAAGCTTCCTTTACTCCTTTGCTGCTGCACATATCATGATAAGCCATGGCTACATTGCAAGGATTTCTTGCGGCATAGCACATCTTCATGAAAGGGTCAGGTCGAACAATGGAATTGCAGCTAGATTTCACTCCCAAAAGAGCCTGGCACTGAAGCATTCGAAGGGATGGAGTATGGGCAGCATCAATAGGATGAATGCTGGGGGTCTGACACGACTGATCCACCTGCCAAGATCTTACAAGATCCTGTAGATTGGTAGTTCTGGTTCCTTGAGATATGAACCAATCATTTCCCATCTCACCATCAAACGTTCCCATGAGACCAGCAACTTCTCCAAAAGTCCATCCATTCATCTCAACCGAGATGACATTGTTCTTGGGATAAGCTCTCACAATCATCCATGGAGTAACAATCTTAATCTTATAATCACTCTTCCATATTTCAACACTTCCTTTCCTCTGATAATTGCTGCTCATTTCACTGCCATCAATCACAACCTTGAAATCCGATTTAATAACAAAGTTACCCCCAGCGAGTCTTCATAAGGATTTCGGGGACTTCTGAAGATCGAGGATGTTCCATGATGACTTCGTTAGATTTATATGCAGCTAAAAGGATCTTGCAAGGAGAAACTGGAGCTCGGAGAACTGATCCATCAAATGTCAAGATCTCTTTACCATCAACAAGCATAGCTGTGCGGTTATATGGAGGAACAAGATATCTAGCATGTTTGGGCAGAAAACTATAGTAAGACCATATCCAATAGTCAACCATGCGTAGAGTCAAGGTTTCATACAGACGTAGTACGTTTGCTGGAACTGGAATGGGATTAGGTTCTATGTATTTCAGTGCTTCTATAAGAGAATTCACAGGGCGTCGAAGAGGAATCTGTATTTCTAGGCGACCGTGCGTTAGTTTTACAGATGACAGAAGTGATTCTTGCACAATTTTGTTGATTAACAATTCTACTCGATATATTATCATATCATCCTGAAAAAATAAATGCAAACGAATTTTTACAAATAGCAATGTAAAGTAATGTGTAATATTTAATCAATAATGATAATATCCAAAGTACTTTGTAAGGTAGGGGTATTCAGTACCCAATTCGATATAAAATATACTTACAAGGCGTAGATGTTTCAATAACCAGTTTACCATTTCTTCAACTCTAGGCATTGCCATCAGATCTTCCCGAACCATTTCCAGGTCTCTGACAAGGGTAATTTTCATTTTTTCCAAGATCTGTATCAACATTTCATATACTTCTGGGTACTCTTGTAAGAGTTCCTCTGAAGATCTCATTAATCTATGTAATAAAGAGGATTCTATCATCATGTCAAATAGACGTCTCATTTCCTCCGGCATTTCACCCGTTTTCATCCACTGGATACCTCCATACACGACTGAAAAGAATTAAACAACAAAAATCAGCTTATGAACAGAAGAGAGAAAAAAGGAGGATAGACAAAGCTATAAATGTTGCTGGTATACCTTAAGTACAATCACACACAGTAACAATACTAATGCCAAGTTCTACGCATATAATACAAATAACACTCCCATTAATTAAAATATCCTCTACACTAACCTCCATTTGTAACCCGAGTTAGAGTCTCAAATTGGTATTTAAGAGATGAGACCATCCTTGGAATCCATTCATGAATCTTCATATGTACCTCATGCACTTTATGCCATAACGACTGCAAAGCTCCTACAGTAGTACGAACGAACTCGTCCCTCATTAACCGCTCCATAGCCTCATAACTTACAATAAGCCTGTCGTACACCAAATCTTCATAGATTCTTTTTGCCTCTTCTATTGTTTCCCTCCATAATCTAGCTATCTCTTCAGACGGTGAATTATTACCACCTTCCTTTAGAATTTCTTGACAGAACGAATCCATCCAATTCATGGTCGCTGATGACAATTCAGATACTTTTGAAGTGAAGATATTCTGACGAAATTACAAAGTGAGCAATATTAACAATACGTTTACACTAGCATGCACCTTATTTTTCAGTAAATTACAATATTATTAAAGTTTTACAAATATGATTCCAGTACCTACCCACACACCATATGCCTGTTCAGATTCCAATTTCCCTTCAATGTTGACTACTGTTGGAGACATGAGTCTCAAACGTGCCAAAGCAAGGAATTTATATTCCTGAGTCCTTACATCTTTCTCTGTGAGACTAACTTCAAGGTTCTTGATTTCCTCCAATCCAAATCTGGTGATGTAAGCCTTATCTTGACCATGTTTCTTAACATAAAGTTTCACATAACCTGGTTTGCATAGCTTGGTGTAAGTGTCGTACTTTCCAGTCAAAGCAGAATGAGCCAGTGCAGAAATTTTCACTCCACTGCAATCACCTTCATAATCGGGCTTCATTGCAGCAGATATTTCAACCACAGGACCACCTTCAGTCTTCACAATCAATCCCATGGCAGCATTCATTTCTGTGATACGGTCATATTTGGCAGAGATGACTAGAGAAGGCCTTGCCTGGTGCTCCTTTTCAAATTGTAGATCAAACCCAAAAGTATGCGAGTCATATGCTGCACTCAGAATCAACTTAGGGTGACTCCTTAATGGCTGAAATTTTAAAATAAAACAATAAAATTGCTTGAGAAGTAAATGACTGGCAAATTCTATTCCATGTAAAGTTTTTTGAAAATGTGAAACTTATATATATCACTACAGGAATGCTATCATTGAAACTTACTCTACCAGCTAATTTTGCCTCCATCCTTATGCTGTTCCTAGACATGATTGTAGACTCCAGTTGTCCAGTAATCTTATCTTCTGGCCTAGCAAAAATATCGAGAATAATTGACCCCTTGAATGTTTCTTCATTCTTTGTAATAAGGACTTCAAACTTCTTCTCTCTCACCATAGAAGGATGATCCATACGTCCCTCATACGTTGTCTCCTCTCCCCAATTCTGTGATCCCTCAGACTTTTTAAAAGCTAATTCGTACTTTTCTTCACTGAGGTGTTTCTTGGGGGTAGAATCTCACACTGTATTCTGTTGGGGAGAATTTACTTTCCCCTTCCATTGTGCGTGAAGGTGTCTTGATGAGAATTTTGTGTGAATGGTGTCTTGGTTGTTCATATGAAACAAAATATTCAAAGTCATTTCCTCTACTTCCACTTCTATGCTGCCACCTACTTTTAGAAATATAATTAGGTGAGCTCTGATAATCTTGTGAATTCTCATATTCGTGTGCAATGCGACGGTTTCTAGCATCTTCCATTACATATGAGTTGCGTACCTCACTAGAGTCTTGATTTTCAGGGGAATTCTTTCGCCAACTTTTACCACAACACTCACCTCCATTTGAGTTACGGCAGCACTCATTCTGATGATTGCTATCACAGCAATTGTCCTGATTGTAATATTCCATATTTTCGGAATCCGCCTCACTATTATCCCTAGATGAGTATCTCCTGGAACTCATCCGAGGTTCTTGTCTTAAATTTTCTGTCCTATAAGGTCTATTTGCCCTATAAGACTCTGAGCCCCACGTGCCAGAATTGTCATGGCGATCCTGCATATTATAGGTGCTCTTACTTTCCCAACTTCTGTCCATGCCCTCACCAGAGGACTGTACATCCATTTGTACACTCTGAGGACTGTAGCTGCCTCTATCATTGGAGTACATATTTTCTGAACTTCTCTGCTTGTAATATTGAGAGTTACTTTCACCACCATCATAAATTCGCTCTCTGTCAGGACTGTACTCACCTTCCTCATAATACCTCATGCTTTCAGAACTTCTTGGTCTATAGTTGAGAGACGACCGAGACATCTGTTCACCATTGTTCTCATGTCTGCCAGGATTTTCGTAGAGGTTCACATTTTCAGAGTGTCTTCCTGTATGTTCACCTGAAGATTGAGCCTTCTGCCACCTCTCAGGACTATCTTCACCTTCTTCATTGAACTTCATGCTTTCAGAACTTCTTGGTCTATAGTCAAGAGATGAGCGAGACATTCGTTCACCACTGTCTTCATATCTGCCAGAATTTTTGTAGAGGTCCATATTTTCAGAGCTTCTCCCTGCATGTTCACCTGGCGACTGCGACTTCTGCCACCTGTCAGGACTGTACTCACCTTCTTCATTAAATTTCATGCTTTCAGAACTTCTTGGTCTATAGTCAACAGACGAGGGAGACATTCGCTCACCTGGAGACCATCCACTTTCTATCCAACTATCAGGACTTTGACTACCTTCTTTAGTATAGGACATAGTCTCAGAACTTCTTGGCCTATTTTCACCAGATGAGTAAGAACTCCATTCACCTCTATTGTTATGTCGACCATGCTCTTCATACAAATCAACATTTTCTGAGCTACTTCTCACTGATTCTCTCATTGCGTGCCCTCTGCTAGGATCGTAATATCCTTCTTCATTTGAATTCCTGTCTTCAGAATTCCATTGACGGTATGCAGAGCTTTCTCTTTGATCTTCATTAGGCGATTGCCTTGTTCTATATCCATATTGTTCGTTCCATCTGTCTCCTGAACTTTCATATCTGCCAGTTCTGCTTTCATCTGAAGAACGAGGATTCCATTCCTCTCTATGACGACGCCCTTCACTTCCATATTCATAGGAATATGACTGTCTATTTCCTTCATTTTCGTATCCAGAAGTATATTGCATACCAGCTAATTTATAACATGCCTTCAACAGAGCAACAATTTCCCGCATGTTCCAACCAACTTTGAAATTTTGAACTCCGCCTTCTGGAGTAATAATTAGATCTACTAATGCACCCTCACTTGGAGACTCAACATCAATTTTCCAGTCAACCTTGAAAGAGCTTTGCTGCTTCAACATATTGAAGGATGTCTCAATAGGTTTGTTCAGAACTGGACTTCTCAGATGGATCTGAAAAACCAATAAGCATGTATGTAGTGATTATGCAAAACTATCTCCAATAAATATTACACTATATTTAATAATTTACTATCATAAACAAAATCCTATAATAAAATGCCAACATAAAAAATTTACCTGGACGTAAATATCACGCTGCTGTGAAGATTTCTCATGCTTAGCCTCTAAGATCAGAGATGACTGCTGACCTTCATGGGATGTCATATCTACCTTGGTCTTGATATCAAAGTTGAAAGGCCTTCCAAGCCGCTCCAAAGATAAATCCCATTTCAACTGCCTCTCTCTACTATCTGGAGTCTTGTACTTGATTTCAGCATCAACTTTAGCACCACTGGACTGCTTCTCAGCCTGCAGCACTGTTTCAACACTGTATGTTCTCTGGGATGGAGTGCTTAATTCAAACTTGACTTCATTCCTTCCAAATATCCAACTTTCTGGATCTGATCGGGTGATTTCAGTTTTATAGTGGCACTGACTTCCAACATAGTTCCAGCCGCCCCTTTGAGAATAAAAATAAGGTCTATGAAATTTTTATAATATGTGATCATCTACATTATATGCATAATTCTAGGAACAAATTCATTATCTCACTACACATATCATATTCACTTACTGGATCGTAGTATGCTGAGGGTTAGAGATGGTGCTCATAATAGTCATTTCTGTAGTGAATTTCTTCTCTTTATCTCTGTCTGCGTCCCAGTAGAGATCAGCTTTTACTTTTTTACTTGTAAAGTCAATATCAGTGAAACCTTTGATCCGGCGTTTGCCAGAAGTGTTTGGAGAAACTAAGGTATTGAAGCTAACTTGCATATGTCTGGGACTAACAATAGCATTAATTTTATTCTCCATCATGTTTGGAAGAATAAATTTGAACTCTGTTTTGGTTTCATGTTCATTTTCTGCTGACATGTTCCACTCAACAGCAAATAATGACTCCTGTCGCTCTTGCTCTTTCCACTCAACCCCAATAACCTGTTTGTTTCTTGCTGAAATGAATGTGCATGAAATTCTCTGAGGCTCACTTTCCATAGATGAAACTCGTACATCAGCATGAAGCTGCTTAATTTCTCGGGTAAATTTAGCAGTGACAGGTCCTTGAACTTCAAGAAAAACTCTGTGACCATGCTTCAATGCTGCTTGTAGCTGATATTGGTGATTACCTTGTTCTTGCAAATTACTTTCAAATTTCACAGCCCTCATGTATAAAGGTATATCAAGCTGAAATTATAAATGTGGTTTTAATGTATGCATGAGTCATCATATTATAAAGAGAAACAAATGTACTACTTTCATTAAAGAAGAATTATGTATTTATCAAAAGAAAAGTATGTGTGTGTGTGTGTGTATATATATATATATATATATATATATATAATATAATATATATATATATATATATATATATATATATATATATATATATATATATATATATATATATATATATATATATATATATATATATATATATATATATATATATAAAGGATATTCCTACCTGGAATTTAAGTTTTGGAGACTGGCCTTGCCATTCAACAAATGATTCAAAATCTACTATTTTCACATTTTCATCCAGCCGAACAATCTGAAGAATTGATCCTATCTTTTCTCTGCTTTGATACAAATCAAATGCTGTCTTGTACTGATACCGGCTCATTTTAGCTGCAACATAATTCACATGAATCAGTTATCGGCCATAAACAAGAATATTTCATGACAACTCTATAAACGCAATCAAAGACAATCGAGCCTATGGCATTAAAGCTAATAGCATTCTATTTTCTCTATTCTTTAGCATAAATATACATGAAAAAATCTACTTCAATCAAACGCCCTGGAAGTAAAAAAAATTAAAAATTTTATTTCACCTGTTGTTTGATATTAAAGCTATACATTTAATATACATTTAAATATAGATGTAAAAGAATTCTTAAACTTTATGTAAAGAACATTTCAGTATGCATCTCTGATTTCTTTTTTTAAGTGAAGTTTTAAAGAATAGAAGAATTTAAAAGAACTACTTAATTAATGTCTAAAAATAAACAGAGTAAACATAATTCACCCAATCTACTGCCATACCTGTTGCCATAGATTTGAATTTCATTCCTTCTTCCCAGCTGCCTTCAAGAATATGTGTTGCTTCAATATCAAGCCAAGTGGACTGTCTGGTTCCCATCTTAACAACTGATCTGTATTCAGCCTCACTACTCTTCTGTACAAATGCTATCATCTTGTAATATTCAGTGATTGTGCGGAACTCGAACTTCTCCAGACGTCTTGGGTAAGGTATGCCAGTTCTCTGACAGAAGCCTATTTCTCCGCGAACTGTATATAATAAAAGAAAGAATAAAATATATATATATATATATATATATATATATATATATATATATATATATATATATATATATATATATATATATATATATATGCACATATTCATGTATGTGTTTATATAAACTAACTCCATTATTTCCCATATGATAGCATAAATATGTATGTAATGATATACTTCATATAATAAACATATATGAAAAACAAATTTATACAGATGTATGTGTAATAACTTTGAATACGAGTACATATCATATACCTTCAAACAAATGGTCAACATATCTCTTGAGGGCATTCTTAGTTTGTGATAGAATAAGAATTTCAGAGGTCATGCCATTGCTTCTGCTCATAAATTTTGCTTGTATAATTTCATTTTCCGGAGCGAAGTTCAAACTTGCACTGCTGAAGATTTTCCATTCAATTTGCTTCTCGGCCTCTGACCATTTCTTCTCCATTTCAATTTTGAAACCTCCAGCTGATTCAGTAGCAATAGCAGCAGACAGTTCGGTTGTTTCTCCTTCAGTTATGTAAGACATCACTGCTTCTGCCTTCCTTGGTGTTGAAGATCCAGATGCTTCCACTTCCACTTTGACGTGTTTGACATCATTTCTGTTCTGTACTCTAGTTTTGAGCTTAAATCCTCTCATTGATGGATCAGATTTCTCCAAGATTACCTTTGCCATTATAGGTGGTCCAAGTGGTAGGCCTTCACTTCGAATAATGTTAGGGAGGTTCATGTCAAAGCAAAGCTTAAGACCAGTTTTTTCTTCTAGTGTTCGCAAACAGTCCCTTCGTTGCAGTCGCTCTGGTCGTACACCAGATGGTACGATCTTTTGCTCGTGCTGTCCTTTCAGTGCTTTCATGAGGAAAGTTTCACTCCTGATATCAATAATATCCATTTTGTTTGGCAGCTCCACTTCTATTTCAACACCCTCCTCTCGTTTCATTTTCATACTAACACCACTGTTACTGGCAATCATGTTTTCAGATTTTAATCCACATTTTGCCAGGAAAGAATCAAAACCAATAAATCCATTTACCTGCACAGATACACTTGGTCTCATCTTAATTAAGCTATTCATGCTATTCAATCTGCTCTCCATTTTCAAGCCAGCTACAACTGTACCATCAAGTTTCATTTTTAGTGGAATTCCCTGGGTACTTGGCAGTACAAAATCAAAGTCCATATGCATTGTACGAGCTGTATCAGCTTCAGTGCCAGAGAACTTGTGCAGTAATTCTTCCATCATATCAAAGAAAGCTTCAGTGACTCTGTCAATATCAATACTATGCAAACTGCCAGCAAGGGATGCAAAAGCAAATTCTTGGCTACTCATACGCGCATACAAGTCCAGTTTGGGAACTTTCATGTGGCTCTCACCATAAATTTTACCTAGGAAGTGAGAAATAGTCGACATATCTATCGATCTCCTTTCCCTCATATGGTTTTTCCAATGCTCTATGATATTAGCGCCCTTTTCTTCAGCAAATCTGGTTATATCTTCCATAATTTTACTCATAGAAGACTTTTGGAAGTAACCTTCTGGTCCAAACAGCTGTTTCAGTAAAGGATCAAGACCTTCTGCTCTAATGCCAAATTCTCCAAGGTTGACGGGAGTTTTCCCAAATTCAGAAGAGAGATTAAAGCTAAGTGACCGAGGAATGAATGAACCTGGAGCATATATGATATTTGACTCCAGATCACCCCCCAAGACCCAGTGAGGGGGCATAGTAAGACAAATCCAGATTGCGAGAATATTTTCTGATATCTCGTGAAAAGTTGGCTGGAATGGAGAAGCTTGAAAGGAGGTATCTAAGTTCCTCCTTACGAGGTGCATGTGACTCTTGAAGGTTTAATAGATGACTCAGAATAAATCCACGAACTGTAAAATGAAGAATTTTTTCATATGCGACAACTGTCAATTACATGAAAATATCATCAATAATCCATCAACTTGTGTACAATTAAAGTACAAGACTAGAAACTCTACAAATTTTATAATCTCTATATCTTCTGATAAGAAATGAAATTTTTTTTTTGCTTTAAATAACTGTAAATAAGAGAAAAGGATATACAACCATACAAAAATCGTAAACATGCATACCTTGTGTGTTTTCCTCAGGAGAAATTTTTGAGATAAGTTCTTGAAGATCCTCGTCTTTTGCACACTTCACTGCTGCAAGGTATGAAGCAATTCGAACTTCTGAGTCCATTTCGCGATTAACAGCAAGCCTTACTAACTCCTTGGTATTCTGAATATGAAAATAAGAATCATTCTTAGCACCCTTTTTGGAATATGTCTACCTTCCACTGCAAACAAATAAAACAACTTAGTGGCTAATTGAATATCACAACGAAGGATGCAGTTCATAATACAGGCTACCTTTCTACTCACCTCCTTGTAGCATCTGGCATTTCTGAAAGCTTCAGCAGCAGCTACTCTAACATTCTCCCATACACCTTTCGTTGCCATACATCTTATCACTGGTTGTGCTACTTCGGTAGGCATAACTCCCATGTTACCTAATGCTTTGAGGGTAGCAAGAGCTTCCTTCATGCTTTGCTCTCCAGCAGAGGGAGAGCACTGCTGCTGTACTTTCCTACTTAAAATCTCAGCAGCCTGCCTAACAGGAGCTTCAGTTCTGCATTGCGGATGGTGTTTGCAATAAGTATTTACCAAAGTGGCAGCAGCTAAAGCAGCCATAGGATGACGTTCGGAGTTTTCAAAAAGTGGCTTTAAGGCTTCTATTGCTTGCAGATCTGGTCTTGGAGTGAGGTACAGAGCAGCAACATAGAGAGCACTTCTTCCACCATGAAGCCGATTGCTCACGATTTCTTGCACCATAAGTTTAACACTGTTGGGTTCCTGAATAAAAGCAATGGAATCCATGAATAGGCTCTCAATCCTCTCTTTCTTACTGCATATTTCACCACTCCTGATCTTCTGCATCATTTGTTCCATTGCCTCTTCTGGGACACGACGCATAGCGTGGATTGCTTTGTCTACCAAGTAAGCGGTTTCTCTCTCTACTCCATTTTCTGTTTTTTGACAAACTTCTTTCCAAAGCTGTTCCATCTCAGGTACCTTCCTTGGATCCTTTTTAAGGGTTTCATGATCAAATTTAAGACTTCTTGATAAAAGACGCCCTTGGAGATTACTGATGGCTGCAGGACTTTGCTGTGATTCTGACTGGAAGTGAAGTCTAGATACTTGAATGGCCTCAACATATTCGTATGAACCAAAGGTGGGCTTAATTATGTGCTTGTCTTCACAAGTGATGGATGTATAGATTCCTCTGGTGATTTCTTGTTTGCATTTTGCCTTCGATTCTACCATAGGCAGTGGAGCCTTGTGCCAAGCTCTGGGTACTTCAAACTGAGTTGTAAAACGTTCCTGACAAAATCGTAGATCTTTTCTCTTCTCAGCAATGATCTTATCCCCTTGATGTTCTACCATGTATTTCGTAGGGCACTTTCCATTAATGCCAGTCTGTTGACATGATAAAGTCTTTGGTCAATAGTTACTCATTTATGCATGCAATCATATATGCCTAAAGTGCTCAAGAAAATCAATAAGTTATAGCAAAGCTATACTTTTCAAATAAATAAATAAACAAATAATAATAACATTATTGATAATAATAATAATAATAATAATAATAATAATAATAATAATAATAATAATAATAATAATAATAATAATAATAATAATAATAATAATAATAATAATAATTCTGAGAGAAAACACGATTGCGAAAGTATTATCAAATTGGCCTAATATAGTAAGTATGATCATTTCCACTATGAAAACAAAAATAAATGTTTTAATGAAGTAGAGCAAATGCATGTAAGTAAAGAACAGTCTTATTGCCTCAGTTATGTTGAGTCCGCTATTAATGGTGCTATTAGAAGGTAACGTATTCTGAAGAGCTGCAGCAACACCCTTTTTCAAATTAATGGACCAGACATCATCTTGAGGATGGCTGCAGACATGCTGAACACGTCCATCAGTCATGGCTACCACCATAGGATATTGAGTCAAGAACCCCTCTGCCTCAGGCGATGCTGAAACAAATAAACAAAAACTATGAAGATTTCTGTACGTTCCATGAACATTCACATTTAGAATTTCGCTTTGTCTAATTATATGTTTGCAGAGTTTCACTTAGTATGATGTTCTTGTCAGAAGAGTCAACAAAGGACGGCTTCTTTTAGGTCACTGCCATGCTCAAGGAATATATGAACGTAACTTTAACGAGAATACAAATATCATATATATATATATATATATATATATATATATATATATATATATATATATATATATATATATATATATATTGTGTGTGTGTGTGTGTGTGTGTGTGTGTGTGTGTGTGTGTGTGTGTGTGTGTGTGTGTGTGTGTGTGTGTGTGTGTGTGTGTGTGTGTGTAATCATTCAGAATGACTATGTATGAAGTTCTTACCAGAAGAACCGCCAAACGACGGGTTCTTGAAGGTGATGGCCATGTCACAAGGAGTGAGCCATGTCAGATCCACTTCAGCATTCCAATCCATCTTCGAAACACCACCTTCAACATCTTTCATTTGAATTTCTGAGTATCCAGTGTAGGCATAGGAGTAGGTATTCTCTGGTCTGTAATTCAATTTGGGGGATCCCGCAACAGAGCATTCGCGAGCACACTGGGGTACGTTGGAGGGCCATGGTGCTGTGGACATAGCAGAGGAAATAACAAAATTACAAAGTTACAAACACTAGACTGGTTAGGTGTTTTTTTTAAGCAAAACTTACACTGATAATATTCCTTTTATATCATAATCACGTATACTA
>JAXCGZ010013219.1:137500-147500 GCA_037179515.1 Halocaridina rubra
TTATTAGTACCAGATGGGTACAAGGTAAGAATGGACAAGCAGTGATTCCTTTGCTTATATTTATTCTAGAGTACAACACAACTTCGACGCCTCAATGCCCCCACCCTATGACTATCACAATCTATGATCTATTCGTGCCCCGGGCAAAGTTCTAACTAACTGTGTCTGCCCTGGGTGGTTCTTGAAATACCCCCAGGGGCAGGGCGTGGCTTGACATCCAATCCTGCCAATGAAATCAAGTGACATCTAGTCCTGCAAATCAACGCCAGGTTCGAAGTGGAGTCCCTCCTATTTCCGGGGAGGAGCTATTGGGCATCTCTCCAGGGCATGTACATACGTACGGGCCACATGTTTGTGTTTCTTGTGGTTTAGGAAATGGCTAACTTCCTGGCCTTTCCTATCCTCTCCAGGTACTCGATGCCAGATCCTAAGTCTCATGGTTCCGGTCATATATCTCCTTGACACTTTCTACAAACATTAGTTCCAGGTGCCTAGCCATAAATCTTGGTGGTCCCAAGGGAAGACATGGTCTGCACCCAAAACTCAATAAAAGTGAGGGCATGTAATAAAATATCTGTGCCCTCGACCAACCGTTACCCCTCAAGATTTGTTACAAGTTTCAGATTCTGGCTTCAGCATGACGGACTGGCTTCAGCATGACGGAAGTCATGCGACATCCCTCCCAACCAAAACTGAAATATCTCTTATTTCAGTCGAAGCATGGGCTAATTTTTTGAGAGCTCTTGGACATATCCTAGCTAACATTAGTTTACAATAGAAATGGGGCCGAATTATTTAAGCTATTTTCTAAGAATTCCTATTTCTATGAACCCTATACAAATTACACAAACATAACATATATATAGTACTTCTACAGACAACTAGAGCATGCAGGGTCTATTTCCTTGTTGGAAATCTGTAATACAAACATATTCTTATATTTAAACAAACATAACTTTAAACAATATAATTCCAGTATGAAACTAATATCAAACATTAATTAAGATCAAAAGTCAGTTTAAATCGAAACATTAATTCATCTACTTCTCTCGTTTCTTCAAAAGACAAAATTGAGTTAATTACGGTAAAATCATGACTTATGTAGCACATTAGCAAACAAATGAGGTAGAGTATTGGCATGTATACACATTTAAAATGATATAGACCATAACATCAACAGTAATTTCTATAAGAGACCTTATCTTAATAAATTCTATTCCTATCATTATTAGGGGCATTGACTTGTCTTAAAATTAAGCCTTAAAAACTACTCTTGAAACAAAACATGTTTTACTGTGTGTAAAGTCAAAACATTTACTATTTCGATATGCAATTACTATTCAGAGACCAATTAATATAAAAACTTAATGAACCTAAAGATTAAATCATAATTCAAATAATAATGATGCTAAAACAAAACACTAATATTATTTAAGCAGAAAAACAACTTATTAATCTTAGTGCAAATCATACAATTTATCAATGGCACTTATTCAAAACTATATCTAAGGGAGACTCTGAGTTTTCGCTTAAAATTATCTTAAAGCTAGTAAAACAAAAAAAATAAAAATAAAAATAAAAATATTTTGTCTTTTAGCACAGTGGACAAAGACGGTGGGGACATTTTCTTTCCCATTTTTTCAGTTCTAATACGGGGGTAATTTTAATTAACTAATAAGGGATTTTTAAATACCCTTCTTTCTCTCTTCACTAAAGTTTGGACATGTATAGGGATTATTTTTCTTTCTGTTTAAATCCCATCAAATCTTTTACGTGGCTTCTAAAGGTATTATTAAAATATTTTAAAATATTTCTGTGTTTCTTTTCCTCTCTTTTCACTACCGTTATGACATGTATGGGGATTTCCTTGTTTCTGGGATTTCATTAAGATTACATAGTTTTTTTTAAAGTAGTTTAAAACTTTTATTTTTTTTAGGACTGTTTTCTCTTTCTAGGACGACTTTTATTTTCCCTGTCCCTTGCTCATGAATTCTTGCTAGGCGCGATTCCACGGTTTCCCTCGGGGATTCTTTTTTTTTCACTCCCTCGCTGTCCTTGCTGCAGGCCCAGGTTTGTTGCCATATCTCCTTTACTCGGATAGGCAAAACAAAAAGGACAAGGACAGGATCCATCCGCTAATCCTTCCAGCCCGGCTTCCTCGTCCCGCCCTCGGCCGATCTTGACTAAGACCACCACGCAGGAGACCTGCAACGTCACAGCGATTCTCTTCCGTACGGCCATCCACACGTACCTTCGAAGCAGATCTCGGGATGAAAATTTGAACCTATGTCACTACTACAGTTGTAAGAAAGGTTCCCTATGACTTCTGGGTACCAACAATGGCCATACGTTGGTACTCGGAGGCTATACTTTGCCTCCCCTGCAACTGCAAGTGATTGCAATCTCTATTCAATGGGCAACAGGGACTTGTCTGAGCGGACAAAATCTAAAGACTTTTAGAACTTGCAGGTCGGGGCTGCATAGGAATAGGGTGGTAATGGAAGGTATGTGTCTACACAACTAGATTATTATTCCAAGATACTTAGGGCTTAGCAACTGCTACATAGCATTACTCTACTATAAATGTCAAAAAGAACAATCATTAAATGCTGAGAAAAGCCACTAAAGAAACATTCTTATTAGCAGTGGCTACAATAACGTCAAGTATGAATTCAGTTAAAAGATACAAATCATCGGGTTACTGCTGATTTCATTTCAAAAATAATAATTAGCAACAGGCCATTGAGAGATAGCAACAATATCAGTCAACATAATAACATTACTAATAATCATGATCAAAAAATAAGAATAATAAACAATAAAAATAAATGTACTAAATCAGAAATATCAATATATATACAATGGAGACTGGCATTCAGAAGTAAGAACAGAGTTCTATACTTATACTTCATAGCAATGCTCATTCTAACACAGTCTCTTTTAATATTTAAATTCCTGCTGTCATAATCAATGTATATATATAGAGCATAAGTGGCAACTCGCTGGCTCCACAATTTGTCAATGGGAGTTCTATCTATTCTCTAAACAGTTGCGACATGTGGCAAAAATATTTATGCAAATGGCGGTACTACCGATATCTTATCAGTATTTATGCAATAACAGCATGCAACAATCTATTGACTGCAATGAAATGTAGGCACAATTATCGCCTAGCTTCGCTGGAAAAAACACACACAAAAAATCAAAGACAGCAACGTTCTTTTAGCATTGAACGGAGCCTCTGTCAGGCTCAGAGTCGAGAGAGAGAGAGAGAGAGAGAGAGAGAGAGAGAGAGACTGGGCGACCGTGAAATACGTTGCGGTTTCCACTCACATGTCAGCTGAGATGGGCCTCTGTCTTTTAAACTTGTACTGAAAATAAAAAAGTGTCGCAGAGTATCTCTAATAATAAAATAAATAAACAAATGAACGTGAACAAACGTTAGCAATGACTATCGATAGAGTCTTACGTTTATTGTCAGCGGCTATTCTCACTCCCTCATTAACAAAAACAAAAGCAAAAAGAACTTAGTGTACAACTGCAGAACTGTCGAAGCATAAATCCATTCCTTTCTGTTTAATCTTGATAAGGACTTTACTGTAACAGCATACACATCCTTGTCTATAATGACAATTCTTTTCTTGCTATAAATCAGAGGGTTTGAGTCGGAGCGCACCCACTCTGATGAAATTAAAACAAAAGATTAAAATCATGTGACAATATCCCTACTACTATCAACAAAAGTACAAATATCTTTTTCTTAACAACTTCTTAAAAAGGACTTAAGTGTCATTAATTTTAACTTTAAAACTCAGCAAATAATCTCTAATAATCTCAATTATCTTTAATTAGCCCAATTGTAATCTAAAATTCACGAAAATGATAGGGATTAACCATAGTTATCTCTAGATAATCTTTTCAAAACTCTTTAAGTAAGATTTTAAAGATTTCTTCAATACAAAAAGAACTATACAACAAAAACGGGTATCAAAGAATATAAAAAGTCTATCTCTGTGTATGCAATAATAAAAACAAAAATTATATTTCATTAGCAACAGTAAAGAATGCATTTTGCTTAGGTTTCAAAATCTCGTACGGAGTTGTACATAAACAATTTAAACATAAAATATATATATTCTTTTACTATCTCGAATTTGACTTATAACTGCTCTGTCTGTTTGCTTTTACGGGGGTGCGCATGCGGGCGCTGTTTTCTCCCCTGTTCTTTTGGCTTCTGGATAAACTTCTGCTCTCTCAAATACGGGATAGAGCTGTGTAACATTCTTGTTGTCATTTCGTGTCAGCTCTCACTCTTTCTTTATGACCAAGCTGAAATAATTTTGATAAAACATTATCATGGCTAAAACTCGCAAAGTTTTATTTTATCAATCTAACATATCTCTTCAGACAAATAATGTATATACTGCAGCTAGCAAAGAAAATAAAGAATCATTCATAGATTCACGTCCTTTATCACGTAACATCTATCTTGGAATCTCTCGGAAATCGAATAATAATCTCAATGGCGGAGTAGGGGACAAAACAAAAATAAAACAAACTTGGCATTTCAACCATATCTGGGCAGGTGGAGAATTACTTTCTCAAACATATCCCTCACTAGATATTGCAACCGCGCATCACCCCCCATAAATACACTCTGATATGGCATGCAGAAGGACCTGGCGGAGCAGGGGAACGATCCTCGCAGACTCCCCAATCATGCTTCCTAACGGTGCTTTCCGCGATTTCACCCCCTAGAGCAACCCCCCATTATACCCCCAGTCATTCATACTCACTCGCTGTCACATTCGCTACATCACTTTCAAGACAATCATCCCCTTTCTGTAAAATTCCCTTTTATTTACAACGTTGGTTTTCCTTTCCCTTATCTCTCTGAAGGAGAGTAATGGTGAAATCTCGGCTGAGCCGTGCGGTCACAGACTTCCTCACCAGTCCTAAGTCCCATTCTAACGAACAAACAAACATTCTACTCCCTTGAAGCTACGTTTGGGTGACACTGAAAAACCTTCCCTATTCTAGGACAGCACAAATTACTCTAATTTACTCCTACTTTCACCTGCATAGCGTGAAATTAAAAAACTCATCTCTAACTAATATCACGAAAATTTCTTATTCTTCAAATAAGCATGCCACACACGTATCGTAATGTTAATCCCTTCATCATAACAACATTAAAAACAATCTGTCATTTATGTCTTTCTTTCGCTAAAACATTACTCCCGCGGATAAAAAAAACAAACAAAAAAGAAAGAACCTTGAAAACAGGCGCAATCTTAACACTCTATTTCTTACGCTTTAAGAAGTTTATATAAAAATGATTTTACACGTACTTTAAAATATCAAGGATCAGTACAATTACTACAGATTTACAATAACGAGGTTGGGAGATCGAATAGTCACTTCCACATTCCTTTCTCGAAAATCACACGTGTTCTAAGTAAAACCTTAAAAGCAGATTCAAGTATATTACTCGCTATAATTCTTACACTTAAGAAATTAATATACTGTAATAGTGATTTCACGTGCGTTAAATTTGTCAATTAAAAATCGATACATTCGCGTTCTTAAAATTCAATCTAAGCATTAATACATAAGAACATAAGAACATAAGAATAGAGGACACTGCAACATGCCTACTGGCACACACGAGGCAGCTCCATTTTTGAATTGTATTTTCAGCATGTCTAACCTATTCTATTCTACTCTACTTATTTATTCTGTTTTTCTTTTTATGATTTTTCTAATAAGCACTAACCTATTCATAACCACCCTACCTCTGTCATATGTCTATCTAATCTACATTTGAAGGTGTCTAAGGTATTGGCATTTACTATCATACTAGGAAGCTTGTTCCATGCATCAGCTACTCTATTACCAAACCAATTTTTACCAATTTCCCTTCTGAACCTAAATTTATCAAGCTTAAATCCATTATTACGAGTTCTGGTTTGATCATGAATTTTTAAAACTTTATTAATATCTCCCTTGTTAATCCCTTTAAACCATTTATACACTTCAATCATATCCCCCCTAACTCTTCGCCTCTCTAGAGAATGTAGATTAAGTTTTTTTAATCTGTCCTCATATGGTAGATTTCTGATATTGTGTATCATCTTGGTCATTCTTCGTTGCACTCTCTCCAAGGATTCAATTTCCATTCTATAATAGGGTGACCAGAATTGCACAGCATAATCTAAATGGGGCCTAACTAATGCAAGATAGAGCTGCAAAATAACTTTTTCCGTCCTATTGCTGACGCTTCTTGAGATAAATCCTAAAATTCTGTTTGCTTTATTTCTGACTGCTGTGCATTGCTCTCTTGGCTTAAGACTACTACTCACAAGAACTCCCAAATCCCTTTCACACTGAGAACTCATGATTTCATGGTTATTTAGCTTATAACTAGTATTGTCTTTTATAGTACCCATTTTAACTACTTTACATTTTTCAACATTAAATTCCATTTGCCATTTGTCCGACCATTCAGATAATCTATTTAGATCTTCCTGTAAAGCATGAATGTCTTCTTTTCCATTTATAGTTCTACCTATTTTAGTGTCGTCTGCGAATTTACTTAGGTTACTACTGATATCCGAATCCAGATCATTTAGATATACGATGAATAATAGAGGACCCAGTACCGAGCCTTGTGGTACCCCGCTTGTAAACGAGCCCCACTCTGATTTCTCTCCATTTATGCAAACCCTCTGTTTTCTGTCTTTTAACCATTGTTTGATCCATCTGAGCACAGCTCCTCCTATACCATGAGCTTCCAGCTTTTTAACTAATCTTTTGTGAGGAACTCTATCAAAAGCTTTGCTAAAATCTAGATATATTGTATCATATTCTTTGCCACAATCTACTGCCTCGTAAACTTCTGAATAAAAAGACAGTAAGTTTGTAAGGCACGAAAAACCCTTAAGAAACCCGTGTTGTGAAAGTTTTATCAGTCTGTATAATTCTAGATGTGCCCTTATTTTATTTGCAATTATGGATTCTAGAATCTTACCCACTGTTGACGTTAAACTTACCGGCCTATAATTATTCTTTTTAACACGTTCTCCTTTTTTAAATATTGGTACCACATCTGCCAATTTCCACTCCATGGGTACTGATCCTAATTTTATTGAATTATTAAATAATGCAGTTAGAGGACAACTAAGCTCTTCCTTGCATTCCTTTAATATTCTAGCATATATTCCATCAGGTCCCGGAGATTTATGAGCCTTTAATTTATCTATTTCTTTTATTACCTCCTCTCTCGTAATATTTATTGAACTAAGTATATTATGGGGACTGTCTCTGTAAATGGATTCTACTTCCGGAATATTTTCCAAGTTTTCATTTGTAAATACAGATAAGAAATAATCATTTAAACATGTACACATCACTTTATCGTCATCTGTGATATGGCCATTGGCTACTTCAATTGGTCCGACTTTTTCCTTAAATTTTGTTTGATAATGTTGATAAAACCCTTTAGAATTTTCTTTAGCTTCTCCTGCTATTCTAACTTCGTATTTTCTTTTCGACTCTCTAACTATCTTTTTAACTTCCCTGTTTAACTGTATATATTGCTGCCTCACCTGCTCTTCACCTCTTTTTAGTTTCCTGTATATTCCTCCTTTAATACCTATAAGATTCTTTATTCTATTGTTCATCCATTTAGGGTCATTTTTTCTTGATCTGCAATGTTTCATGGGAATATAGTCTCTCTGACTATTCTTAAGAGTCATGACAAAATTGTTATATTCCTCATCCAAATTTATATTAACTGACGGGCTGCTGTTCTTTCCTGTGAGAGAATTTAATGTATTGATCTTATCTTGTGATAATCCTTGGCATGTGGTACCCAAATTTTGGGGTAATCCGCTACCTGCGACCTGACCTGCTGGATTAACTACCCACATCTGTACCCCAGAAATCCCTTCCCATACCTCATTAGATAATTTAGTTTTTAAGCCCTCAAAATCTCCTGCTCTAAAGTTTGGAACAATATTCTTATTTTCCTTTATAGTTTCCTTGAAAATTATGTTAAATCTAATGGAATCATGGTCACTGTTGCCCAATTTTTCACCAACTTCTAAATTTGTAACCATATTCTCTCTATTACTAAGAACTAAATCTAGTGTATTCACCCCCCGTGTTGCTTCATGTACATGCTGAGAAAGGAAATTGTCTTCTACTACTTCCAAAAACTCCTTAGAGCTACTATCACCTGTTATGGTTTCCCAGTTAATATGTCTAAAATTAAAATCGCCTACAATGCAAACTCTATTTGACCTGCTCACTTTAGAAATTTCATCGTATATAACTTGCGACTCTATATTATCTAGATCAGGTGGTCTGTAGACTACTCCTACAACTAGACTTTCTATATTATTTTTAATTTCAACCCATAAGGTTTCTGAATTTAGATTTGTCTTAATTCCAGACTTAATGCAGCTTCTGAGGCTATCTTTAATATACATAATTACCCCTCCCCCTCTTTTATCTGCACTACGATCAGCATTATAAAGTTTATATCCTGTAATTATGTACTCAGCTTTAAGGTGTTTGCTTTCTAATTTAATCCAACTTTCACTAATGCATATTATATCCGGTCTCTCACTACATACTATGGCTCTCAGTTCTTCTATCTTGTTACCTAAACTACGGCTATTTGTATAATATACTTTTAAACTTTCTCTAGCTTCACCCTTCTTGTGGCTATTCTTTTTGTTAATATTTGTTCTATGTAACAAATGGTTCTTATCCTTAGACTCCCAGTTATTTGACCCACTATTTACTGAACCCTTACTGACTAATTTCTCTGCACAAGTATTAATCATTTCATTATTTGTGTCTAACAAAACCCCCCTACCTCTCTGTCTATCATACCAGCCAATACCGAGACACCTGAATTAGAAAGATGCACTCCATCCCTTGCATACATATGCTTACGACTAGTGAAGTGATCCCACCCGTCTATAAAACCTATATTATTCTCCCGACAGAAGACTTTCATCCTAGCATTTACTCCTATAGCTCGAGACCACCACTCTGAACTTTGGCTAAGCCTAGGGAGAATACCACACATCACAGGAACTGCACCCCTTTTCCTAATCTTATCCAGGGCTTGTCTATACAACCTAATCAGCTCTTCACTTCTACCATCCTGCACGTCATTTCCCCCAGCTATCAAACAAACAACATCTTTTTTCTCAATCCAGCTATTTATTGACTCACCCACCTTCTTCATACCTGCTCCAGGGAAAAAATATTTTCCTCTAACTCTATGCCTGAGTTTCCTGTCTACATATCTGCATAGTGAATCCCCTACAATTACCAAAGAACGAGACTTATCCGGAGGATGGGTTACTCCGACCTTGGGAGACTTACCTAGGCTCTTGACCTGAGAGCTTTTCCCACTTCCATTTTTACGATCGCTAGTACACCTATCTGACTCTATGGTTCCTGAAGAATTACTGCCGCCACTGTCACATTCATCTCTAAGTGACCTAAATGAATTAGAAACCTGTAGTCTAAAAGTATCATTTTTCTTAAGAACCATTTTCGTTGAACCCTTATTCACAACTTTCCAGTCGTCTTCATTATTCAATCGACCCTTCCTGGTTAACACCTCTACTTTACCTCTCAGATCCCTGTTCTCCTCAGCTAAGGATCTGACCTCCTGCCTGACTGCGGCCAACTCATTTCTTAAATTAAAAATGAGTTTGCTTGCGTCAGACGAGGACAAATCCCCAGCACAGCCACAAACAGCACCAACAACGACACCACCACCAACACCACTACCACTAACACCACCAGCACAAAGAACACCACCACTCTCCATTGTACTAAGTATGGGGATAGACTAGAGCTACTGGAAGCACGTCCTCACTGGATGAACCCAGGAACTAAACTCAAATGGAACACACTTCCAACGAAATTTCTTTACATTACTCAAATTATAACAAAAAACGGAGTTTATTACTGC
>JAXCGZ010013219.1:152500-165000 GCA_037179515.1 Halocaridina rubra
CGATTTTATTGACTCACCATTTTTAATTTCTTACCTCTCACTATTGCTTATAATATCCAATACTACAAAAATACGGGAACCACATTTTTTTTACCGTTGACATTGGTTCGTTAGTGTTGTTACTTATGAAGAATTTAGGTGTTCATATTTTTAATTCTTATGTGATGCTTCGTCTGTTGGTGAGTGCAAAGTACGAGTTTATCTGTTTTAAAAGCAGCATTCACGTAAATTGTGCAACGGAATGCAATCAAAGTTTGCTGTACTTGTATGGTATTTGTACCTGACACCAAAGCCTCAAATGCTGCCAAGAAGTGAATATCCAAAGTTACCATAATAATGATATCAGTGCAATACACTGACCATTCTTAAGCTCATTGCGCCTATTGGAAATTTTTCCATTATGAAAATCGTATCACACAGGTACTAATGAATTTTGGCTATAGCAGCAAGGAGCCTCAAAGTTCAATTAGCAGGAAAATGCACAGCTTCATACTCTTAACCACAATCATGCCACTAATATGGCAAAGCAAAATCACGCGCGATTATTCATATTACATGACATCACCGTAGATAAAAAAAAAATTAACCAACCATATTCTATGATATGCAATGCACTGATGAAAAGAGACAATATTCTACCTCATCATTCACAACAAAAAAGTTCAGTTATGACACTCTTTAAGAAGTATCTTCATCACAAGACTAAGAGTCAAACTAAATAATGACGCAACCTATATGCACTAATGTAACAGACCTCTTATGTTTAGCTGAAACTAATTTAAATTATATATCTCAAGTTTATGTACCTATCTACCGCCAAATATATATGCAACTCTCCATGGTAGTACGGTCGTCTATTGAAAAAGAAAAAGAATAAAACATATATCCTAACTTCCACTTTCATAACCACATAGACAGACTACAAAGCTGGACGGGTGTGAGGGGAGTTGCCATTTGATGAAGCGGTGGGGATAAACCAGCTGCGGCTGCCGGGCCTCATTGTAGAATACCCTTGCCCACCTACCTTGCGGGTGACCCAAGCATGGTAGAAGGGGGGGATACTTTCATATACTTACATGAGTATACTTCATAACACGAGTACAAATTAGACAAAAGACATTAATACGGATTTCTCTGCTTAAGATTAATTTTACTGACTGTTCATTATCTGGTTATCAATTACTGTCCTTTTTTCTTTGAATATATAAATAAATTTCAAATATTAAAGCTTAGTATCTTTGTATGATATAAAGAATGGGAATGATAAATGAGTCGTAAGGTTATTGAAAGATGGCTTAAAGTCTCATTTTATTGCATATTTTTTTTTATATTTTTGTAAAACTTGCAAAATATTTTTTTATACATTTTCTTGAATGCTGATCACCTTAATGCTAAAGCAATGTCCTTTAAATGAGATGCGGCGTCCATAGAAGTAAAACCAGAGTCTCTTCTGAGAATAAAGAATTAACATGCAAGGGGAAAAACTTCCTTTACTCCTTTGCTGCTGCACATATCATGATAAGCCATGGCTACATTGCAAGGATTTCTTGCGGCATAGCACATCTTCATGAAAGGGTCAGGTCGAACAATGGGATTGCAGCTAGATTTCACTCCCAAAAGAGCCTGGCACTGAAGCATTCGAAGGGATGGAGTATGGGCAGCATCAATAGGATGAATGCTGGGGGTCTGACACGACTGATCCACCTGCCAAGATCTTACAAGTTCCTGTAGATTGGTAGTTCTGGTTCCTTGAGATGTGAACCAATCATTTCCCATCTCACCATCAAACGTTCCCATGAGACCAGCAACTTCTCCAAAAGTCCATCCATTCATCTCAACCGAGATGACATTGTTCTTGGGATAAGCTCTCACAATCATCCATGGAGTAACAATCTTAATCTTATAATCACTCTTCCATATTTCAACACTTCCTTTCTTCTGATAATTGCTACTCATTTCACTGCCATCAATCACAACCTTGAAATCCGATTTAATAACAAAGTTACCCCAGCGAGTCTTCATAAGGATTTCGGGGACTTCTGAAGATCGGGGATGTTCCATGATGACTTCGTTAGATTTATATGCAGCTAAAAGGATCTTGCAAGGAGAAACTGGAGCTCGGAGAACTGATCTATCAAATGTCAAGATCTCTTTACCATCAACAAGCATAGCTGTGCGGTTATATGGAGGAACAAGATATCTAGCATGTTTGGGCAGAAAACTATAGTAAGACCATATCCAATAGTCAACCATGCGTAGAGTCAAGGTTTCATACAGACGTAGTACGTTTGCTGGAACTGGAATGGGATTAGGTTCTATGTATTTCAGTGCTTCTATAAGAGAATTCACAGGGCGTCGAAGAGGAATCTGTATTTCTAGGCGACCGTGCGTTAGTTTTACAGATGACAGAAGTGATTCTTGCACAATTTTGTTGATTAACAATTCTACTCGATGTATTAGCATTTCATCCTGAAAAAATAAATGCAAACGAATTTTTACAAATAGCAATGTAAAGTAATGTGTAATATTTAATCAATAATGATAATATCCAAAGTACTTTGTAAGGTAGGGGTATTCAGTACCCAATTCGATATAAAATATACTTACAAGGCGTAGATGTTTCAATAACCAGTTTACCATTTCTTCAACTCTAGGCATTGCCATCAGATCTTCCCGAACCATTTCCAGGTCTCTGACAAGGGTAATTTTCATTTTTTCCAAGATCTGTATCAACATTTCATATACTTCTGGGTACTCTTGTAAGAGTTCCTCTGAAGATCTCATTAATCTATGTAATAAAGAGGATTCTATCATCATGTCAAATAGACGTCTCATTTCCTCCGGCATTTCACCCGTTTTCATCCACTGGATACCTCCATACACGACTGAAAAGAATTAAACAACAAAAATCAGCTTATGAACAGAAGAGAGAAAAAAGGAGGATAGACAAAG
Organism: Halocaridina rubra; assembly: GCA_037179515.1. Classification (NCBI taxonomy): domain Eukaryota; kingdom Metazoa; phylum Arthropoda; class Malacostraca; order Decapoda; family Atyidae; genus Halocaridina; species Halocaridina rubra. The sequence goes on from JAXCGZ010013219.1 coordinate 155,453, forward strand.
CTATAAATGTTGCTGGTATACCTTAAGTACAATCACACACAGTAACAATACTAATGCCAAGTTCTACGCATATAATACAAATAACACTCCCATTAATTAAAATATCCTCTACACTAACCTCCATTTGTAACCCGAGTTAGAGTCTCAAATTGGTATTTAAGAGATGAGACCATCCTTGGAATCCATTCATGAATCTTCATATGTACCTCATGCACTTTATGCCATAACGACTGCAAAGCTCCCACAGTAGTACGAACGAACTCGTCCCTCATTAACCGCTCCATAGCCTCATAACTTACAATAAGCCTGTCGTACACCAAATCTTCATAGATTCTTTTTGCCTCTTCTATTGTTTCCCTCCATAATCTAGCTATCTCTTCAGACGGTGAATTATTACCACCTTCCTTTAGAATTCCTTGAAAGAACGAATCCATCCAATTCATGGTCGCTGATGACAATTCAGATACTTTTGAAGTGAAGATATTCTGACGAAATTACAAAGTGAGCAATATTAACAATACGTTTATACTAGCATGCACCTTATTTTTCAGTAAATTACAATATTATTAAAGTTTTACAAATATGATTCCAGTACCTACCCACACACCATATGCCTGTTCAGATTCCAATTTCCCTTCAATGTTGACTACTGTTGGAGACATGAGTCTCAAACGTGCCAAAGCAAGGAATTTATATTCCTGAGTCCTTACATCTTTCTCTGTGAGACTAACTTCAAGGTTCTTGATTTCCTCCAATCCAAATCTGGTGATGTAAGCCTTATCTTGACCATGTTTCTTAACATAAAGTTTCACATAACCTGGTTTGCATAGCTTGGTGTAAATGTCGTACTTTCCAGTCAAAGCAGAATGAGCCAGTGCAGATATTTTCACTCCACTGCAATCACCTTCATAATCGGGCTTCATTGCAGCAGATATTTCAACCACAGGACCACCTTCAGTCTTCACAATCAATCCCATGGCAGCATTCATTTCTGTGATACGGTCATATTTGGCAGAGATGACTAGAGAAGGCCTTGCCTGGTGCTCCTTTTCAAATTGTAGATCAAACCCAAAAGTATGCGAGTCATATGCTGCACTCAGAATCAACTTAGGGTGACTCCTTAATGGCTGAAATTTTAAAAATAAAACAGTAAAATTGCTTGAGAAGTAAATGACTGGCTAATTCTATTCCATGTAAAGTTTTTTGAAAATGTAAAACTTATATATATCACTACAGGAATGCTATCATTGAAACTTACTCTACCAGCTAATTTTGCCTCCATCCTTATGCTGTTCCTAGACATGATTGTAGACTCCAGTTGTCCAGTAATCTTATCTTCTGGTCTAGCAAAAATATCGAGAATAATTGACCCCTGGAATGTTTCTTCATTCTTTGTAATAAGGACTTCAAACTTCTTCTCTCTCACCATAGAAGGATGATCCATACGTCCCTCATATGTTGTCTCCTCTCCCCAATTCTGTGATCCCTCAGACTTTTTAAAAGCTAATTCGTACTTTTCTTCACTGAGGTGTTTCTTGGGGTAGAATCTCACACTGTATTCTGTTGGGGAGAATTTAATATCCCCTTCCATTGTGCGTGAAGGTGTCTTGATGAGAATTTTGTGCGAATGGTGTCTTGGTTGTTCATATAAAACAAAATATTCAAAGTCATTTCCTCTACTACCACTTCTATGCTGCCACCTACTTTTAGAAATATAATTAGGTGAGCTCTGATAATCTTGTGAATTCTCATATTCATGTGCAATGCGACGGTTTCTAGCATCTTCCATTACATATGAGTTGCGTACCTCACTAGAGTCTTGATTTTCAGGGGAATTCTTTCGCCAACTTTTACCACAACACTCACCTCCATTTGAGTTACGGCAGCACTCATTCTGATGATTGCTATCACAGCAATTGTCCTGATTGTAATATTCCATATTTTCGGAATCCGCCTCACTATTATCCCTAGATGAGTATCTCCTGGAACTCATCCGAGGTTCTTGTCTTAAATTTTCTGTCCTATAAGGTCTATTTGCCCTATAAGACTCTGAACCCCACGTGCCAGAATTGTCATGGCGATCCTGCATATTATAGGTGCTCTTACTTTCCCAACTTCTGTCCATGCCCTCACCAGAGGACTGTGCATCCATTTGTACACTCTGAGGACTGTAGCTGCCTCTATCATTGGAGTACATATTTTCTGAACTTCTCTGCTTGTAATATTGAGAGTTACTTTCACCACCATCATAAATCATATTTTCAGAGCTTCTCCCTGCATGTTCACTTGGCGACTGCGACTTCTGCCACCTGTCAGGACTGTACTCACCTTCTTCATTAAATTTCATGCTTTCAGAACTTCTTGGTCTATAGTCAACAGACGAGGGAGACATTCGCTCACCTGGAGACCGTCCACTTTCTATCCAACTATCAGGACTTTGACTACCTTCTTTAGTATAGGACATAGTCTCAGAACTTCTTGGCCTATTTTCACCAGATGAGTAAGAACTCCATTCACCTCTATTGTTATGTCGACCATGCTCTTCATACAAATCAACATTTTCTGAGCTACTTCTCACTGATTCTCTCATTGCGTGCCCTCTGCTAGGATCGTAATATCCTTCTTCATTTGAATTCCTGTCTTCAGAATTCCATTGACGGTATGCAGAGCTTTCTCTTTGATCTTCATTAGGCGATTGCCTTGTTCTATATCCATATTGTTCGTTCCATCTGTCTCCTGAACTTTCATATCTGCCAGTTCTGCTTTCATCTGAAGAACGAGGATTCCATTCCTCTCTATGACGACGCCCTTCACTTCCATATTCATAGGAATATGACTGTCTATTTCCTTCATTTTCGTATCCAGAAGTATATTGCATACCAGCTAATTTATAACATGCCTTCAACAGAGCAACAATTTCCCGCATGTTCCAACCAACTTTGAAATTTTGAACTCCGCCTTCTGGAGTAATAATTAGATCTACTAATGCACCCTCACTTGGAGACTCAACATCAATTTTCCAGTCAACCTTGAAAGAGCTTTGCTGCTTCAACATATTGAAGGATGTCTCAATTGGTTTGTTCAGAACTGGACTTCTCAGATGGATCTGAAAAACCAATAAGCATGTATGTAGTGATTATGCAAAACTATCTCCAATAAATATTACACTATATTTAATAATATACTATCATAAACAAAATCCTATAATAAAATGCCAACATAAAAAATTTACCTGGACGTAAATATCACGCTGCTGTGAAGATTTCTCATGCTTAGCCTCTAAGATCAGAGATGACTGCTGACCTTCATGGGATGTCATATCTACCTTGGTCTTGATATCAAAGTTGAAAGGCCTTCCAAGCCGCTCCAAAGATAAATCCCATTTCAACTGCCTCTCTCTACTATCTGGAGTCTTGTACTTGATTTCAGCATCAACTTTAGCTCCACTGGACTGCTTCTCAGCCTGCAGCACTGTTTCAACACTGTATGTCCTCTGGGATGGAGTGCTTAATTCAAACTTGACTTCATTCCTTCCAAATATCCAACTTTCTGGATCTGATCGGGTGATTTCAGTTTTATAGTGGCACTGACTTCCAACATAGTTCCAGCCGCCCCTTTGAGAATAAAAATAAGTCCTAAGAAACTTCTATAATATGCGATCATCTACATTATATGCATAATTCTAGGAACAAATTCATTATCTCACTACAAATATCATATTCACTTACTGGATCGTAGTATGCTGAGGGTTAGAGATGGTGCTCATAATAGTCATTTCTGTAGTGAATTTCTTCTCTTTATCTCTGTCTGCATCCCAGTAGAGATCAGCTTTTACTTTTTTACTTGCAAAGTCAATATCAGTGAAACCTTTGATCCGGCGTTTGCCAGAAGTGTTTGGAGAAACTAAGGTATTGAAGCTAACTTGCATATGTCTGGGACTAACAATAGCATTAATTTTATTCTCCATCATGTTTGGAAGAATAAATTTGAACTCTGTTTTGGTTTCATGTTCATTTTCTGCTGACATGTTCCACTCAACAGCAAATAATGACTCCTGTCGCTCTTGCTCTTTCCACTCAACCCCAATAACCTGTTTGTTTCTTGCTGAAATGAATGTGCATGAAATTCTCTGAGGCTCACTTTCCATAGATGAAACTCGTACATCAGCATGAAGCTGCTTAATTTCTCGGGTAAATTTAGCAGTGACAGGTCCTTGAACTTCAAGAATAACTCTGTGACCATGCTTCAATGCTGCTTGTAGCTGATATTGGTGATTACCTTGTTCTTGCAAATTACTTTCAAATTTCACAGCCCTCATGTATAAAGGTATATCAAGCTGAAATTATAAATGTGGTTTTAATGTATGCATGAGTCATCATATTATAAAGAGAAACAAATGTACTACTTTCATTAAAGAAGAATTATGTATTTATCAAAAGAAAAGTATGTGTGTGTATATATATATATATATATATATATATATATATATATATATATATATATATATATATATATATATATATATATATATATATATATATATATATATATATATATATATATATATATATATATATATATATATATATATATATATATATATATATATATATATATATATATATATATATATATATATATATATATATATATATATATATATATATATATATATATATATATATATATATATATATATATAAAGGATATTCCTACCTGGAATTTAAGTTTTGGAGACTGGCCTTGCCATTCAACAAATGATTCAAAATCTACTATTTTCACATTTTCATCCAGCCGAACAATCTGAAGAATCGATCCTATCTTTTCTCTGCTTTGATACAAATCAAATGCTGTCTTGTACTGATACCGGCTCATTTTAGCTGCAACATAATTCACATGAATCAGTTATCGGCCATAAACAAGAATATTTCATGACAACTCTATAAACGCAATCAAAGACAATCGGGCCTATGGCATTAAAGCTAATAGCATTCTATTTTCTCTATTCTTTAGCATAAATATGCGTGAAAAAATCTACTTCAATCAAACACCCTGGAAATAAAAAAATGAAAAATTTTATTTCACCTGTTGTTTGATATTAAAGCCATACATTTAATATACATTTAAATATAGATGTAAAAGAATTCTTAAACTTTATGTAAAGAACATTTCAGTATGCATCTCTGATTTCTTTTTTTAAGTGAAGTTTTAAAGAATAGAAGAATTTAAAAGAACTACTTAATTAATGTCTAAAAATAAACAGAGTAAACATAATTCACCCAATCTACTGCCATACCTGTTGCCATAGATTTGAATTTCATTCCTTCTTCCCAGCTGCCTTCAAGAATATGTGTTGCTTCAATATCAAGCCAAGTGGACTGTCTGGTTCCCATCTTAACAACTGATCTGTATTCAGCCTCACTACTCTTCTGTACAAATGCTATCATCTTATAATATTCAGTGATTGTGCGGAACTCGAACTTCTCCAGACGTCTTGGGTAAGGTATGCCAGTTCTCTGACAGAAGCCTACTTCTCCGCGAACTGTATATAATAAAAGAAAGAATAAAATATATATATATATATATATATATATATATATATATATATATATATATATATATATATATATATATATATATATATATATATATATATATATATATATATATATATATGCACATATTCATGTATGTGTTTATATAAACTAACTCCATTATTTCCCATATGATAGCATAAATATGTATATAATGATATACTTCATATAATAAACATATATGAAAAACAAATTTATACAGATGTATGTGTAATAACTTTGAATACGAGTACATATCATATACCTTCAAACAAATGGTCAACATATCTCTTGAGGGCATTCTTAGTTTGTGATAGAATAAGAATTTCAGAGGTCATGCCATTGCTTCTGCTCATAAATTTTGCTTGTATAATTTCATTTTCCGGAGCGAAGTTCAAACTTGCACTGCTGAAGATTTTCCATTCAATTTGCTTCTCGGCCTCTGACCATTTCTTCTCCATTTCAATTTTGAAACCTCCAGCTGATTCAGTAGCAATAGCAGCAGACAGTTTGGTTGTTTCTCCTTCAGTTATGTAAGACATCACTGCTTCTGCCTTCCTTGGTGTTGAAGATCCAGATGCTTCCACTTCCACTTTGACGTGTTTGACATCATTTCTGTTCTGTACTCTAGTTTTGAGCTTAAATCCTCTCATTGATGGATCAGATTTCTCCAAGATTACCTTTGCCATTATAGGTGGTCCAAGTGGTAGGCCTTCACTTCGAATAATGTTAGGGAGGTTCATGTCAAAGCAAAGCTTAAGACCAGTTTTTTCTTCTAGTGTTCGCAAACAGTCCCTTCGTTGCAGTCGCTCTGGTCGTACACCAGATGGTACGATCTTTTGCTCGTGCTGTCCTTTCAGTGCTTTCATGAGGAAAGTTTCACTCCTGATATCAATAATATCCATTTTGTTTGGCAGCTCCACTTCTATTTCAACACCCTCCTCTCGTTTCATTTTCATACTAACACCACTGTTACTGGCAATCATGTTTTCAGATTTTAATCCACATTTTGCCAGGAAAGAATCAAAACCAATAAATCCATTTACCTGCACAGAAACACTTGGTCTCATCTTAATTAAGCTATTCATGCTATTCAATCTGCTCTCCATTTTCAAGCCAGCTACAACTGTACCATCAAGTTTCATTTTTAGTGGAATTCCCTGGGTACTTGGCAGTACAAAATCAAAGTCCATATGCATTGTACGAGCTGTATCAGCTTCAGTGCCAGAGAACTTGTGCAGTAATTCTTCCATCATATCAAAGAAAGCTTCAGTGACTCTGTCAATATCAATACTATGCAAACTGCCAGCAAGGGATGCAAAAGCAAATTCTTGGCTACTCATACGCGCATACAAGTCCAGTTTGGGAACTTTCATGTGGCTCTCACCATAAATTTTACCTAGGAAGTGAGAAATAGTCGACATATCTATCGATCTCCTTTCCCTCATATGGTTTTTCCAATGCTCTATGATATTAGCGCCCTTTTCTTCAGCAAATCTGGTTATATCTTCCATAATTTTACTCATAGAAGACTTTTGGAAGTAACCTTCTGGTCCAAACAGCTGTTTCAGTAAAGGATCAAGACCTTCTGCTCTAATGCCAAATTCTCCAAGGTTGACGGGAGTTTTCCCAAATTCAGAAGAGAGATTAAAGCTAAGTGACCGAGGAATGAATGAACCTGGAGCATATATGATATTTGACTCCAGATCACCCCCAAGACCCAGTGAGGGGGCATAGTAAGACAAATCCAGATTGCGAGAATATTTTCTGATATCTCGTGAAAAGTTGGCTGGAATGGAGAAGCTTGAAAGGAGGTATCTAAGTTCCTCCTTACGAGGTGCATGTGACTCTTGAAGGTTTAATAGATGACTCAGAATAAATCCACGAACTGTAAAATGAAGAATTTTTTCATAAGCGACAATGCCAATTACATGAAAATATCATCAATAATCCATCAACTTGTGTATAATTAAAGTACAAGACTAGAAATTCTACAAATTTTATAATCTCTATATCTTCTGATAAGAAATGAAAAATTGTTTTGCTTTAAATAACTGTAAATAAGAGAAAAGGATATACAACCATACAAAAGTCATAAACATTCATACCTTGTGTGTTTTCCTCAGGAGAGATATTTGAGATAAGTTCTTGAAGATCCTCCTCTTTTGCACACTTCACTGCTGCAAGGTATGAAGCAATTCGAACTTCTGAGTCCATTTCGCGATTAACAGCAAGCCTTACCAACTCCTTGGTATTCTGAATATGAAAATAAGAATCATTCTTAGCACCCTTTTGGAATATGTCTACCTTCCACTGCAAACAACTAAAACAACTTAGTGGCTAATTGAATATCACAACGAAGGATGCAGTTCATAATACAGGCTACCCTTCTACTCACCTCCTTGTAGCATCTGGCATTTCTGAAAGCTTCAGCAGCAGCTACTCTAACATTCTCCCATACACCTTTCGTTGCCATGCATCTTATCACTGGTTGTGCTACTTCGGTAGGCATAACTCCCATGTTACCTAATGCTTTGAGGGTAGCAAGAGCTTCCTTCATGCTTTGCTCTCCAGCAGAGGGAGAGCACTGCTGCTGTACTTTCCTACTTAAAATCTCAGCAGCCTGCCTAACAGGAGCTTCAGTTCTGCATTGCGGATGGTGTTTGCAATAAGTATTTACCAAAGTGGCAGCAGCTAAAGCAGCCATAGGATGACGTTCGGAGTTTTCAAAAAGTGGCTTTAAGGCTTCTATTGCTTGCAGATCTGGTCTTGGAGTGAGGTACAGAGCAGCAACATAGAGAGCACTTCTTCCACCATGAAACCGATTGCTCACGATTTCTTGCACCATAAGTTTAACACTGTTGGGTTCCTGAATAAAAGCAATGGAATCCATGAATAGGCTCTCAATCCTCTCTTTCTTACTGCATATTTCACCACTCCTGATCTTCTGCATCATTTGTTCCATTGCCTCTTCTGGGACACGACGCATAGCGTGGATTGCTTTGTCTACCAAGTAAGCGGTTTCTCTCTCTACTCCATTTTCTGTTTTTTGACAAACTTCTTTCCAAAGCTGTTCCATCTCAGGTACCTTCCTTGGATCCTTTTTAAGGGTTTCATGATCAAATTTAAGACTTCTTGATAAAAGACGCCCTTGGAGATTACTGATGGCTGCAGGACTTTGCTGTGATTCTGACTGGAAGTGAAGTCTAGATACTTGAATGGCCTCAACATATTTGTATGAACCAAAGGTGGGCTTAATTATGTGCTTGTCTTCACAAGTGATGGATGTATAGATTCCTCTGGTGATTTCTTGTTTGCATTTTGCCTTCGATTCTACCATAGGCAGTGGAGCCTTGTGCCAAGCTCTGGGTACTTCAAACTGAGTTGTAAAACGTTCCTGACAAAATCGTAGATCTTTTCTCTTCTCAACAATTATCTTATCCCCTTGATGTTCTACCATGTATTTCGTAGGGCACCTTCCATTAATGCCAGTCTGTTGACATGATAAAGTCTTTGGTTAATATTTACTCATTTATGCATGCAATCATATTTGCCTAAAGTGCTCAAGAAAATCAATAAGTTATAGCAAACCTATACTTTTCAAATAATAATAATAATAATAATAATAATAATAATAATAATAATAATAATAATAATAATAATAATAATAATAATAATATACAATAATACTAATAATAATAATAATAATAATAATAATAATAATAATAATAATAATAATAATAATAATAATAATAATAATAATAATAATAATAATAATTCTGAGAGAAAACACGATTGCGAAAGTATTATCAAATTGGCCTAATATAGTAAGTATGATCATTTCCACTATGTAAACAAAAATAAATGTTTTAATGAAGTAGAGCAAATGCATGTAAGTAAAGAACAGTCTTATTGCCTCAGTTATGTTGAGTCCGCTATTAATGGTGCTATTAGAAGGTAACGTATTCTGAAGAG
>JAXCGZ010013219.1:180000-192500 GCA_037179515.1 Halocaridina rubra
CAGAGAGAGATTATGAGAGGGACATCACCAGGAAGGCTAAAGAAAATCCCAAGCTTTTCCATAGCTTTATCAGAGGAAAACTGAAGGTAAAAGAACAGGTTTTAAGGCTAAAGAGAACGGATGGAAGCATCACTGAGACGGACGAAGAGATCTGCAAAGAACTGAACAAGGAGTTTCAGTCAGTATTTACAGTAGAAAATACCCCACCCCCTCAGATTGCAGTGATAGAAGCTCAAGGGCCGGTATTAGAGAACATCAACCTTACAGCCACAGAGGTATGCAAAGCGCTGATGGATTTAGATGTTCATAAAGCTACAGGTCCTGATGACATATCCCCTCATGTGCTTAAAAAATGCGCAAACACAATATCAGTGGCACTAAGTATCATATTTAAGGAGTCACTGGAGTTGGGGGAGATTCCAAGATGCTGGAAACAAGCAAATGTGATACCTATCTTCAAAAAGGGAAGGAGGGATACGGCTCTGAACAATAGACCAGTTTCCTTGACCAGCATAGTTTGCAAAGTTATGGAGAAACTACTAAGGAAACATATCTCTCTTCACTTGGAATCCTTCAACTTTTTGTCAGTGAGGCAACATGGCTTCAGAGAAGGTAGATCAACAGTAACAAACTTATTAGAATTTTATGATGAGGTAAGCCAAATCTTACAGGAAAGAGAGGGCTGGGCAGATTGCATATTCCTAGACTTCCAGAAAGCATTTGACACTGTTCCACATGGGAGACTTATTAGGAAGCTGCACTCAATGGCTAGAATAGGTGGAAATGTTTTGGAATGGATAAAAAACTTACTTAGAAGGAAGGGAACAGAGGGTTAGAGTAAGACACTCAGTGTCTGAATGGAGAAGAGTTAGTAGTGGAGTTCCACAGGGTTCAGTTTTAGGGCCACTTTTGTTCCTTGTATATGAAAATGACCTACCAGAGTCTGTAAATTCATTCATGAATATGTTTGCAGATGATGCAAAGATTGTGAAGAAAGTAAAAAACGAGAGCAATGGTAGAGAACTTCAGGAGGATCTAAATAATCTGCATGAGTGGTCAGAAAAGTGGCTAATGAAATTCAATACTTCAAAATGTAAGGTAATGAGAATGGGTACAAGTGCAAGAAGGCCCAAGCTTGACTACTCGGTGGCTGGAGTTCAACTTCAAGAGACAGAAAATGAGAGAGATCTAGGAGTAAACATACTGGCAGATTTGTCTCCAGAAATACATATAAATGGCGTAGTAAGGGCAGCATATGCATTCTTATCAAATGTAAGGGTAGCCTTCAGGCACATGGACAAGGAAATGTTCAGAAATATTTATGTAACCTATGTGAGGCCAAAACTCGAATATGCAGCCCCCTTTTGGAATCCGCACTTGAAAAAGCACATAGCTAAGCTTGAAAAAGTTCAAAGACATGCCACGAAACTGGTGCCAGAAATACGCAATCTCAGTTATGATGAGAGGCTGAGGGAATTAGACTTACCATCACTCGAAGCTAGAAGAGTAAGGGGGGATATGGTGACAGTCTTTAAATTCCTTCATGGTTGTGACAGAGTGGATAGGGATCGATATTTCGATATGGCTGGCTCTAGAACTAGAGGTCATAGTTTGAAGCTTCGCAAGAAAACTTCTTTGCAGGATGTAAGGAAATACTTTTTCAGTGTAAGAGTAGTTGATAATTGGAATTCGCTAAGCGAGGAGGTAGTTAATGCTATCTCAATCCATAGTTTTAAGGACAGGTACGATAAGTATCACTAAGTCTAAAATGGAACCGATCAGGAGACGGGAAGATACAAGCTTTGGGCTCTTTCCCGTAAACACAATTAGGTAATCACAATTAGGTAATCACACACACAAATGTAAGGGTAGCCTTCAGGCACATGGACAAGGAAATGTTCAGAAATATTTATGTAACCTATGTGAGGCCAAAACTCGAATATGCAGCCCCCTTTTGGAATCCACACTTGAAAAAGCACATAGCTAAGCTTGAAAAAGTTCAAAGACATTCCACGAAACTGGTGCCAGAAATACGCAATCTCAGTTATGATGAGAGGCTGAGGGAATTAGACTTACCATCACTCGAAGCTAGAAGATTAAGGAGGGGATATGGTGACAGTCATTAAATTCCTTCATGGTTATGATAGAGTGGATAGGGATCGATATTTTGATATGGCTGGCTCTAGAACTAGAGGTCATAGTTTGAAGCTTCATAAGAAAACTTCTTTGCAGGATGTAAGGAAATACTTTTTCAGTGTAAGAGTAGTTGATAATTGGAATTCGCTAAGCGAGGAGGTAGTTAATGTTATCTCAATCCATAGTTTTATGGACAGGTATGATAAGTATCGCTAAGTATAAAAATGGAACAGATCAGGAGACGGGAAGATACGAGCATTGGGCTCTTTCCCGTAAACACAATTAGGTAAGTACAATTAGGTAAGTACACATACACTCCATAATTATGTGAGACCAAAGCTTGAATATGCAGCACCCTATAGGAATTCACACTTGAAAAGCACATTGATTAGCTGGAATAGTTCAGAGACATGCTACGAGACTGGTGCCAGAACGGCTGAGGGAATTGGACTTACCATCAATCGAAAATAGAAGAATGAGGGGTATATTGTGCGGTTTCAACAACCTTCATGATTTTAATAGAGTGGATGTGGTTCGATATTTTGGTATGGCTGGCTCTAGAACTAGAGGTCATAGTTTGAAGTTTTGTAGGAAAACTTCATAGCAGGATGTAAGGAAGCACTTTTTAGTATAAGAATAGTTGATGATTGGAACTCGCTAAGCGAGGAGGTAGTTATTGCTAACTCAATTCATAGTGTTAAGGACCAAGTTGATAAGTATCATTGAGTATAATAATGGAACCGACCAGGAGACGGGGATATAAATAAATTACTATTGTAGTATACATTATTTGGTAAATGGAATTTACCGTGGGATGATGTTGCTAATGCTAAAAATAATTAGAAGTTTAGCAAGAGATTTCACAAGTAATCAGTGCATCGGAAACGGAACCGCATATAGGTTATTACTTACACACACATGAACTTTGAAAATCTTACAATAAGCGTATTCTACGTCACGGACTCCCTTTTCTACCAAGGACGGTTGCCTTCTTACGAAGGACTTGTTTTGGCAGATGTAATCGTTACCCTGAGTGCATGCCCTTGCTAACCTCAGACCGTGGTGGGGCGGTAACACTCGACCTGACGCCTCAAAGTCGCGGACACTACCGCTTGAGCCACGGCGACCTTTGAAAAATCTTACAATATGACAAGCTAATTCATTCATCAATCAGGATGTTCAGAGAGTGATATAGATATGTTGCTCCAAGAAATGGAAACACCTATATGCACACCGAAAAATTACGGCTAAACTTACTTCCAGGATATACAAATTGGGTTACATTACTATTATTATTATTATTATTATTATTATTATTATTATTATTATTATTATTATTATTATAATTATTATTATTATTATTATTATTATTAATATTATTATTATTATTATTATTATTATTATTATTATTATTATTAACAACAACAATAATAATAATGATAATAATAATAATAATAATAATAATAATAATAATAATAATAATAATAATAATAATAATAATAATGATAATAATAATAATAATAATAATAATAATAATAATAATAATAATAATAATAATAATAATAATAATAATAAATAATAACAATAATAATAATAATCATAATAATAATAACAATAATGATAATAATAATAATAATAATAATAATAATAATAATAATAATAATAATAATAATAATAATAATAATAATAATGATAATAATAATAACAATAATAATAATAATAATAATAATAATAATAATAATAATAATAATAATAATAATAAAAATAATAATAATAATAATAATAACAATAATAATAATAATAATAATAATAATAATAATAATAATAATAATAATAATAACAATCATCATCATCATTATCATCAATATAAAATTACTGACTCTTCCTATCACAGGGTATGGTGTGTATACATATTCTAAGATTTCTTTGAAAACTTCATGTGCAATTACAAAATTCGTGTTCACACAAATCTTTGTCTCTAATCTTATGCTTTCCCACTTTCAATTAGGATAGCTGAAGTTGACCAGCCTCTTTCACACATTTCATTCGTTAAAATGTTGATCCGTGTTCACAAGCCAATTACCAAATATATGAATTTGAGAGAGAAGTCTATTAGGCTAAATCTGTCTAGGCTACGCCTCTCCACCTTCGTTTGTTTGCTGCTTGAAATTAGTCTCGTAAAACTCTCTTCAACTCTCATCTCCTATTTACAGAGAGTATCTGAGTGGGACATCTGAAATTTAATACATATCAATACCTCCAAGACTTAGTTTTTAACTATATCTTTATCTTTTTCTCCTCCTGAGAGCCCCATTGTCTACAAAAACCACGAAATTTACTCTCTTCATTATACATTATAACACCATAGTAGGAATTCAGATAGCTTTTAATTTGTCTTGGAGGAATTACATAAATTGAAATGTTAAAGTCTTAGAAATTGGCTGGTTTGATTCGCTATCATCATTGCTATTCATAATTTTAATTATTTAAATTCTATAAATGTCTTATTCGTCCCTGTTTAGAATACTGATCACACAGATGGGATACTTCTTACACTTCTCTCACTCATAGGCTGACTCTAACGACATCACACTCATCAACGATCCTGCTCTTACTTATAAACTTGATTCTCTTTCTCTTCGCCGGAGGGAATATCTCTTTCTCTTTTTTATTGGCACTACTGCCATCGCTGCTCTGATGAGTAGGCAAGCTGCATCCCTCACCAACTGTTAAGGCCTCTCAACACATGCCAAGCGGTCTCATCGCACAGGTACTGCGTGGAGATTTATAGCTCGAGTGTTGATCGGTGCAGTGACTGCTTCTTTCCCTCCACTTTCAGACTCTGGAACTCTCTTCCTTCTTCTGGCTTTCTTAACTGTTATGATCATTTTCTTTTCTAAAAGCTGGTCTATCTTCATATTAAAACCTATTTCTGACTATTTTAGGTCTTCATTGCTTTAACAGTTCTTTCAACCTGACTTTTTATTATTTATCACTCTCATATTTCTGTCTTGCCCTTATGTTGCTCTTTTTCTACTTCTCAAATGTCTTTCATCTTACCCACCCAGACAAAAGTAATTTTCTTTGCCAGTACCGATGTCACACTAAAATAACTCAATAGATACAGCTAATGAATACTACCCATGCAGCATGTACCGAGTCCAACTCAAAAAGGAAAAGGGTACATCTTCTCTTTCCCAGAACTCCCGAATGAAGATATTTATGAGCAGAATTGCTATTCCAGCGGTACCTCCTGGCAACTCAGCTTGTTTACTGAGTACACCAATACTTGAGTGACGCTATTATCGTGAAATGCTTTCTTCACGAGTCCGGACTTTAATAAAGATAATGATATGCTACTCTTGCATGTTGTCAACCAGACCATTTACATATAGCTTGCGTGAGGTCTACCTGCACCTTTACACTTCAGCGTGCGGTTTACCTCCACTTCAAGAACTTTATACTGCAGGATATAACCTAACCCGCCCCCTAACCTTACCTTAAGTTAGATTAGGTAATAGATTTATTTCTAGACACCGGTCACGAGTACCCTAGTCAAAACTGTATGAATAGGTAAGCCCAGGTAATAAATACATACCATGAAAGGTAAACCACACGTTAAAGGTAATTTCACAGCGTAGACTACGGATACTTCGGTAGACCGTACGCTAAAGTAGAACTGACAGTATAGATTTACATACAAAATAAAGATCATTCTCAGCTTTAAATTACAAAACAATTCATTTTCATCTATGGTCCAGCTCAAGAGTTTTTGTTTTTTTTTGTTTTAAAGGAGATATCCAGATATGTCAGACGATCAGAGATTGAGAAGAGATTTTCTTCATTGCACAGAGATTGAAATCTGTCATTACAGATTTTTTAATGTTTTTATTGACTCAGCTTCATTTACCAGTTATATGTACTTACTATGTATATCTTTTTAATTGATTATTTAGCTAAGTCCTAATACTCAATTTACTTTTAAACTAAACTCCGGGAAAAGTACATAAAATTCCATACCCATCCAATCCCTCTAGCAGAACGATAACGATATAGCTGTAATCTAGTAGAATGATAATATCTAGGAAAAGGTAGCATTCACGTGCTAGAAGAAAAATAATATCTAGAAGGATGTAGCATTCTTCTGTGAAGAAAACCTACTATAGCAGGATGTCATCCGCTGACCACCGATTAGTATACCACTTTTTACTGCTGTCAAGCAGTGCTTAGTCTGCTGAATCTTTTAGTTTTCGCAGATTATGCATTCAACACGATACTTTTCAAGAGAGAGAGAGAGAGAGAGAGAGAGAGAGAGAGAGAGAGAGAGAGAGAGAGAGAACAATACAAATGTCTATTCATGCATTCGTGCGTGCATGCACACATACATACATGCATATATATATATATATATATATATATATATATATATATATATATATATATATATATATATATATATATATATATATATATATGTTGTTCCGGTTTTACGTCACGGACTCCCTTTTCAACCAAGGGCTAGGACGGTTGCCTTCTTGCGGAGGACTTGCTTTGGCAGATGTAATCGTTACCCTGAGTGCATGCCCTTGCTAACCTCAGACCGTGACGGGGCGCGAACCCTCGACCTGACGCCTCAGAGTCGCGGACGCTACCGGTTGAGCCACGGTGACTATATATATATATATATATATATATATATATATATATATATATATATATATATATATATATATATATGTATGTATGTATATATATATATATATATATATATATATATATATATATATATATATATATATATATATATATATATATATATATAAAGATTTACACTGAATTTACTCATTCATTTATTAGTACAGTCTCTGGAGAAGCAAGCCAATTCAACTCGGTTCAGGTTCCAAGCCTGGAGAAATGGAGAGCATGGTCTCAAGAACGTGCCTCCCTCCGTAAAACTTTTGAAGTAAGCCAAATACAAGCCTCCAGGATGTCAGAGTGAAATCGAGGCCCTACAAAAACAAGGGAAAAGCTGCTGATTTATGAAAATGAAACTTTGATAATATTATTTATAATTGTAGTAGGCGTGGCTTCTTTTGACCTAAGGACATTTCAGCCAGACGATAGGGGTGGGTTGCGTTTATTAGATTAGTTTCAGGGTAAGATGTCGGTTTAATCGAAATTTTGTCGCCAAGGGTATCGTTAGGTAAATTAATTGGTTTATTATTCATTATTGGTTTATTATTCATTACTGACAGGCGGGTTGATCTTCTCAGTAAGGAGATTTACTCCTCATACACGCACTCACAAACACATACATTAGATGCAAAAGATTTATACAAGAAATATTGAAGAACATATTCATATTAATATATTTAAATTCATTTTGCCCTATATACTTTTATGTTGTTATAGTATTTATGAACAGACACTATCAACAGTATATATTCTATTATAAACATAGCAACTGTCGTAGTGTCAATCACTACGTTAATATTAATACCAGAAGGGTGCAAGATAAGAACGGACAAGCGGTGGTTCGTTTAACTTAATTAATTCTAGAGTATAACATATGCGACGCCTCAATCCCTCAACCCTTATGACTATCAAAATCTATGATCTATTCGTGCCCGGGGGAAAGTACTAACTAATTCTCCAACTCTCTGACTGCCTCGGGGATTCTTGAAGTACCCCCTAGTGCAGTTTTACCAATAGGCTTCAGGATCAAAGGGGAGTCCCTCCTCTTTGGGGAGGGGCTATTTCAACAGGCCTATTGAGCAGAAGAAGGTCTAAATCGCCTGAGATTATTGGACATCTCTCCGGGGTATGTACATACGTAGGAATCAAATGTTTATATTTTTTATGTGGTTTTGGAAACTGAGGGTCCCTTGTTCTTCAGGCCTCTTGAGGTACTTGACGCCAGATATTAGTTCCATGTGTCCAACAATTTATCTTGGTGACACCCAGGAAAAACATTGCCTGTACCAAAGAACAACACGTGGGAGAGTATTCAATTTCACGCTCGATCTCTGACCTCGCCCGTTTCTTCTCAAGACTTGTTACAGGTTTCAGGT
The DNA here is from genome assembly GCA_037179515.1 of Halocaridina rubra. NCBI lineage: Eukaryota > Metazoa > Arthropoda > Malacostraca > Decapoda > Atyidae > Halocaridina > Halocaridina rubra. The sequence continues at coordinate 188,208 of JAXCGZ010013219.1, forward strand.
CCTGACTTCAGCAGGACTTCATATGACTTCAGCGAGACTTCAGACAATGCGACACACTTGCATCTTTTATCAGCTTGAAAAATAATCTCGATATAGAGAAGGAGAAAAGAAATATATAGTGATTAGAACAGGACCTCACTGAGCTAAGATGCTATAATAATAAAGATATACAAGACTAAGCAAAGAGGATAATCACATTTACGAAGCGAGAATAGCTATGAGATTTGTTATAACACAAGTATGCCAAGATAAAATGATCTTGTTTTGATCCTGTCATTTCAACACATTCACCGAGCAACCGTTGACGTGTGATCTGTAATAGTGACACTGTATCATCAAAAGTGCAAAAAAAATACTAATAATAATTAAAAAAAATCATTAGGTGCACCCCCATACGACAAACCCATAGCTTTAATCAATGACCATACATACTGTTGATTTATGAAATAAATCCGACTGTGTACACAACAAGAAAAAGAATTTGGTAAAAATGAAAGCTGGATATCTTCGAATATACCTTGCAGAATTAATCATTTTAGACAAGTGTTGGAATAAAATAACCATATATATATATATATATATATATATATATATATATATATATATATATATATATATATATATATATATATATATATATGCATATATATATATATATATATATATATATATATATATATATATATATATATATATATATATATATATATATATATATATATATATATATATATATATTCACAATTAAACCATGATATTAACAACAGTATTATCCACAAAAATATACTTAGGACATCGGAGGACTCAAGCTCGCGTCGCAAGCTACACAGTCATGCTGCCTTAACCAACAATATAGCTACAACAGACAAGTCTGCATTTCATGGCACAGCCAATATAAATTAGTTTTTCCGTTGTTTTCCATTATAGGACTTCTCCTACCATATGTATATATATATATATATATATATATATATATATATATATATATATATATATATATATATATATATATATATATATATATATATATATAGATATATATGTATATACATATATATATATATATATATATATATATATATATATATATATATATACACAAAAAAAAAAGACCGCAAATCTCCTTGTAAGGATCGCTGGCTGAGTCACAGCACATACATTCACCTAAATCAAATTCACCCCAGTCGCTCCTCTTAATTCTCAGAGGATAAAGGGTCGGCATCTTTTTCCTTCCCACTACTTTTATATTCTTATATATATATATATATATATATATATATATATATATATATATATATATATATATATATATATATATATATATATATATATATATATATATATATATGCGGGCAGTACCCTGTGGGGCGGGCAGTGCCCTGTGGGGCGGGCACAATATCAAAGAATAGCCTCACCGTATTCCCTGCGTGTCGTAAAAGGCGACTAAAAGTGGAAGGGGAGGGGGGACTAGGAATCCCCCCCCTTGTACCAACCTCCTGTGAGACGTCAAAGAAGAAGGGGAGTAGAGGGGAGAATAACTTCTCCCCAAACTTTTTTCCTTTTTTGATGTCGGCTACCCCCCAATTAAAGGGGGAAACAGCCAAGGTATATGTATGTATGTGTATATATAATATGTGATTACCTAATTGATTACCTAATTGTGTTTACGGGAAAGAGCCCAAGCTCGTATCTTCCCATCTCCTGATCGCTTCCATTTTATACTTAGTGATACTTATCATACCTGTCCTTAAAACTATGGACTGAGATAGCATTAACTACCTCCTCGCTTAGCCAATTCCAATTAACAACTACTCTTACACTGAAAAAGTATTTTCTTACATCCTGCAAAGAAGTTTTCTTACGAAGCTTCAAACTATGACCTCTAGTTCTAGAGCCAGCCATATCAAAATATCGATCCCTATCCACTCTATCATAACCATGAAGGAATTTAAAGACTGTCACCATATCCCCCCTCACTCTTCTAGCTTCGAGTGATGGTAAGTCTACTTCCCTCAGCCTCTCATCATAACTGAGATTACGTATTTCTGGAACCAGTTTCGTGGCATGTCTTTGAACTTTTTCAAGCTTTTTCAAGTGCGGATTCCAAAAGGGGGCTGCATATTCGAGTTTTAGCCTCACATAGGTTACATAAATTTTTCTGAACATTTCCTTGTCCATGTGCCTGAAGGCTACCCTTACATTTGATAAGAATGCATATGCTGCCCTTACTATGCCATTTATATGTATTTCTGGAGACAAATCTGCCAGTATGTTTACTCCTAGATCTCTCTCATTTTCTGTCTCTTGAAGTTGAACTCCAGCCACCGAGTAGTCAAGCTTGGGCCTTCTTGCACTTGTACCCATTCTAATTACCTTACATTTTGAAGTATTGAATTTCATTAGCCACTTTTCTGACCACTCATGCAGATTATTTATATCCTCCTGAAGTTCTCTACCATTGTTCTCGTTTTTTACTTTCTTCACAATCTTTGCATCATCTGCAAACATATTCATGAATGAATTTACAGACTCTGGTAGGTCATTTACATATACAAGGAACAAAGGTGGCCCTAAAACTGAACCCTGTGGAACTCCACTACTAACTCTTCTCCATTCAGACACTGAGTGTCTTACTCTAACCCTCTGTTCCCTTCCTTCTAGGTAAGTTTTTATCCATTCCAAAACATTTCCACCTATTCTAGCCATTGATTGCAGCTTCCTAATAAGTCTCCCATGTGGAATAGTGTCAAACACTTTCTGGAAGTCTAGGAATATGTAATTTGCCCAGCCCTCTCTTTCCTGTAAGATTTGGCTTACCTCATCATAAAATTCTAATAAGTTTGTTACTGTTGATCTACCTTCTCTGAAGCCATGTTGCCTCACTGACAAAAAGTTGAAGGATTCCAAATGAAGAGAGATATGTTTCCTTAGTAGTTTCTCCATAACTTTGCAAACTATGCTGGTCAAGGAAACTGGTCTATTGTTCAGAGCCGTATCCCTCCTTCCCTTTTTGAAGATAGGTATCACATTTGCTTGTTTCCAGCATCTTGGAATCTCCCCCGACTCCAGTGACTTTTTAAATATGATACTTAGTGCCACTGATATTGAGTTTGCTCATTTTTTAAGCACATGAGGGGATATGTCATCAGGACCTGTAGCTTTATGAACATCTAAATCCATCAGCGCTTTGCATACCTCTGTGGCTGGAAGGTTGATGTTCTCTAATACCGGCCCTTGAGCTTCTATCACTGCAATCTGAGGGGGTGGGGTATTTTCTACTGTAAATACTGACTGAAACTCCTTGTTCAATTCTTTGCAGATCTCTTCATCCGTCTCAGTGATGCTTCCATCCTCTCTCTCTTTAGCCTTAAAACCTGTTCTTTTACCTTCAGTTTTCCTCTGGTAAAGCTGTGGAAAAGCTTGGGATTTTCTTTACCCTTCCTGGTGATGTCCCTCTCATAGTCTCTCTCTGCCTCTCTCCTTTTACTTAGGTAGTCATTTCTTGCTCTTTTGTAGGTTTGCCAGGCATTTATGTTTTTTCTCCTCCTATACCTTTTCCAGCATTTGTCTCTCCACTCCTTAGCTCTTTTACACCAATTATCGAACCATTTCTCTCTGGCATGAATTACACCTACTTTGGTGACAGGTATGCAGCAATCTACTATCTTCCCATATTTCTCACAAAAGATGTCATACATTTCTTGTACAGATTTGTTGTAAAATAAGGTTCTCCAGTCAAGAACTGCAAAAAGCTCATTCATTTTGATGTAATCCCCTTTCGGATAGTTCCTCCTCATGTCCTCAGTGCCTCTACTCTCAGGCAGAATATCTTCAATGATATACTCCATCAACAACACACAGTGGTCACTCTTTCCAATTGGTGGTACATACTCAATTTTTTCAATATCCAACACATTATCTGTGAACACTAGATCAAGTAGTGATGGCTCATCCCCACCCCTGGCCCTTGTTGGTTCCATTACATGTTGGTGTAGGAAATTCCCTTGTACTCAATCTAGGAATCTTGCCCCGAATGAGTCCTCACCACTGTGTGGGTCAAGATTTATGTATGTGTGTGTGTGTATGTGTGTGTGGGAGTGGGTGTGCCTATGTTTGCGTGTGTGCATACATATATATATATATATATATATATATATATATATATATATATATATATATATATATATATATATATATATATATATATATATATATATATATATATATATACATATATATATATATATATATATATATATATATATATATATATATATATATATATATATATAT
>JAXCGZ010013219.1:197500-242500 GCA_037179515.1 Halocaridina rubra
TTTCGGTAATCTAAACAGCAAAAACTATTATTGTACTATGAGTGTGTGTTTGCACACACGTAAGAAAAAGCATAAGATGGTGAGCTTTATTACCTAAGAAATACTACTGTTATAATCCGTGGTGGGTAGCGTGACCTGGCACATGTGTTGGGGAATCATAATGGCTGACGATGGTTGGCAGAAGGCTAGGGAAATGTCATTGTAAATATGAGAGGCAAAGAATACCACACTGTTATGTCTCTACAAAATCCAAAGTCTCCCGCAAGTCAGATTCCAAACCAGTCATGGTTATTTATTTGCACTGCATTTGGCTGTGAGAACCCGTGAAATAAAAGAGGAATTTTGCTTTGGAGAAAAAAAATATCAGACGTAAGGAGCTTACACTGACGGTCTCACTGTCCTTGGCCATAATTAAATTTCGAACGCCTTTCATGAAAATATCTAAAATATGACGACAATACGGCTTAAATGGTCATGGGTAAATATTGTGAGTTCCAGTACACTTTGGTACATATATTTCTTCCACAAAATGTTTTTACAAACTAGGTATTTCATACTGCCAAGTCAATTGTATCGGAATGAAGCAGTATTTTCATAGTGCATATGGTAGTTTTGTTTGACACTCAAGCGTCCACAACGCATATTGCTGTGATATAAGGATGCCAAGAGAATTTATGCATCTATCAGTATTCATCAGATAATCTAGTAAATAGAAATTTACAACTAAACCATCTATATCATGGATTGTAGTCGATAAGCTCACCAGCCGATGCATTTTAATTTTTCACAATATAATGGAAGCCAAAAAAATATACTTAACAAGGAAATTACAATACTCTGCTTTCAAGGCAAGTAATCTCATATATTCATTTACGACAATAACAATCATTTTACCAAACAACGTTTGCATTATTGACTCTCCTTTGTTGTGCCAATCAATGAATCGGCAAACAGACCATGCATTTTAGCTTATTATATTTATGTTTTTTACTAATATAAGAATGTGCATTGATGCTGTTAAAATTAAGTGAAAAAATCCTCATATGCAACTATTCACTGGAGTATTTTTTTTTCCCTAAACAGCAAGATGTTGTGGGTACATGTCCTACAATATACGGAGTGGATAATCAAGGATTCAAAGTTGTAGTCACTAAAGAAAAAGACCACAGCCTTTGCAAGGACAGATATTTAACCAAGTCTGAAATTCCAGTGGCCTGGCTCCATGCTCCTTTTCCAGTAGACCAATCAAGATCATTGTGTCTGCAAGAAATAGTAAATGGCATTCCAGTAAACATAACCTGTCAAGATGAAAATATTATACGTCCTTCCTATGGGTTTTACAAATATATAAGGGCTTTCCAAGTTGCTACACTTGAATTCCAGTCTGACACAAATGATCCATCACCATCAATTGCAAATATAGGAGATCACTTGATTAAAAGGAGTTTACTCTATGACCATCAAACACCAAAGAAAGATCAGTCTATTATAATTCATCTGGAAGAAGCACTAAAAGAAATCTGTGAGAGTACTCTAGAGACTATAAATCAAGATTCTGCACAGTTACTATCCAGAGTTATTCAGTATATGAGAAAAGCTCCAGGTGAGACAGTAGTAGAGATGCTTAAAAAAATCAGGCGTGGTCACTTTTGTTCCGCCTACAAAAAACTGGAAGAACTCTTCTTGGATGCAATAGGCTTCATTCATGAGTCTGGAGCTGTGGCAGTCATGATAGATGAACTTCTCAGTGGCAATGTACCACCAAGTCGCAATATTCTGTACATTAGTGCTCTCCACCTTACTCCACGTCCGAGTCTTCAAGCAATAGAAGCCCTGAAGAATTTATTTTCATCTTCACATCCATCACCATTAACAACTCTAGCTGCTGCTTCTATGGTTAATACATACTGCAGGCTCAATGAGGGATGCGAACAAAGAGCTCCTGTGATAGAAATTCTACAAATCCTTGGTACAAAGATTGAACGAGAATGTTCCTCTGTCTATGACCCAGGAGCTCAAAAAGCAGCACTAGCAAATCTTAAAGCTCTTGGCAATATGGGTGTCATAAATACTCACTATTCAAGAGCTCTAATTAGATGTATTGAGAGAGGTGATGCTGATATTAGTATTCGTGTTGCTGCAGCACAGGCCTTCAGAAATGCAAACTGTCGGAGAGAGGTGAGATGAATTTCAATATCAGTGTCCAACACCATGTACATTCCTGCAATTAGCAAACACTTTAATCAATGCCACTTAAAAACAACTTGAAAAAAACAAAAACCCTTGCCAGACATACAAAACCCACACAGTTTTTCTCTAGCTGCTGTGGATGCAATTTCTTTACTCCAACACTACACCATATTAAACAGTTTGATGTTGACTTCTAGAATTATACGTATGGTCTCTATACTTATATATACCTGGTGTAACTTCTGCTAAAGACGAGACACACAGACAGACAGACAGACAGACAGATAGATAGACAGACAAACAGCTAGATAGATAGATAGATAGATAGATAGATAGATAGATAGATAGATAGATAGATAGATAGATAGATAGATAGATAGATAGATAGATAGATAGATAGATAGATAGAAACTATCTATAGATTTTAATAACCATAATTTATTTCATTCGTTTCCGAGATTTGTAAGTTTGTGTTCCCAAATCTGCAATGCGCTATTCCAGTTCATATATTTATTTGTTCAGTAGGTTTGAGTCTATAATAAAGGCAGTCATAGGATGTCTTTCCATCAAGTTTATTGAAATTGCTTAAAGCACAGACATAGAAAACTTCATTTATTTTGTTAAATGGAGACTAAGGTCTTATATATAAACATTACATTATTTATTTTCTTGCATAATATACTTCTTCCGAGTTTAACCTTAATTAGTTACTATCATGGCAACAAGCAGTTATAAGGGGGTGGGGTTAATATATGTAGCTGATAAGAGTGGTGAAGACAATCTTCAATATAAAATATTAAGTTGTGATAAAATCTAATTTCTAGGTCACGTCTACTCTGAGCAGTATAGCAGCTGACCCAAATTTTGAGACTGAAATTCGACTAGCATCGTATCTGGAAGCCATCAAATGTGCAAATGAGAACCATTTAAAAATGATGATTAGAAGGATAACTAAAGAGAAAAATACACAAGGTGAGGAAGGTAGTGACAGGGTTTCGGTTTTACGTCACGAACTCCCTTTTCTACTAAGGGCTAGGACGGTTGCCTTCTTGCGAAGGACTTGTTTTGGCACATGAAATCGTTACCATGAGTGTATGCCCTTACTAATCTCAGTCGTGACGGGGCGCGAACCCTCGACCTGCCGCGACATATCACCTTGAAATATTACATATATCAAAAAATTTAACTGAAATATCTGGTCTGATATATGCAAAAGCAAATTCAATTTTACTTTTTGCAGCACGAGGATTCATACTCACTCATCTCCAAAACATCCAAAGTTCAACCACTCAAGAGAAAGCTCATTTACGCAAATTGCTGATGAATACAATTCTCCCAGGGAATTACTCATTAGATTTCCGGAAATATTCATCTCATATTGACCTTTCACATTATTTTTCCTCTCTTGGCACCGGAGCTGGTCTGGAAACGAATATAATTTTCTCTCCTGGATACTTCGTACCAAGCTCATTGGAATTCAACTTGACCGCAGTTGTTGGAGGTGTTCTTACAAATATAGGAGAAATGGGCTTGCACTTCAGAGGTATTGATCCAATTCTTAACCAACTATTTGGCCCAGAAGGATACTTTCGGTCGTCTTTTCAAAAAATCTGGCAAGACATAAAGGAGTCTAGTATAAAAACAGGTCTAAAGATTGTTGAAGAAATACAAGAAACATTGAGACGTAGACGATCTATAAACTTCAATATAATACACCGTCTCCTAGAAAAGCTTTACGGAAAAATGAATGCCAAGGATCCACAGCTGTTAACTTTTTTACGCTTTATGGGTCAAGAATACTATTTTGCTTCAAAGCAGCATGATGGATACTTTATAAACATAAATCAACTCATTGAGGAATTTTTCAACTCACTTCGAGATTACATTGAAGACCTGAAGAGCAAAAATATCATCACAGCAAGAAACCTGAATATACACTTTGATTACTCACTGCCAACAATTCAAGGAGTGCCACTTAAACTCACCTTGTCCGCAAGTGCAGTTGCGGAATTCAAAGTAGCAAGTAGGTTAAACCTATTTAGGCTGCTCTCAGACTTGAGAAACAGTGACAATTTCTTCAGTATTCATCCAAGTTTGTCATTTCATCTCGAGGGATTTGTTGGCTATGACAGTTTCCTTGTGGAAAAGGGACTCAAAGTAAGAGGCTCTATCTATAATTCTGAGGGCATTTCCTTCAACATTAAAACAAAAAATGGAAACCAAATTGAAATGGAAGTTAATCTGCCAGACAAAATGGAATTTATAAATATCGAGAGTGAGGCATATCTTATGAAACAGAGGCATGGCAGTTCAGAAGAAAAAATTATTCCCAGATCAGTTAGGGAAAATAGAATCCGGTACAATTCCTGTACTCAAATATTAGTACCAGCACTTGGCCTCATGGTATGCTATAATGTGAATGTGCCTAACCTATTCCTAAGTGAAGGCCTCCCTCTTGGACGAAAAAGTATTGTAAAGCTTACTCTAGAGAAAGTCGATCGATCACTAAAAGGCTATTACATGGAGGCACAACTATATAATAATAATGACTACTGGACTGCCATGATCCATTTAATGACCTCTGAACCATCTCCACCCAAGGAAGCTCAAGTCACACTATCCTACTTCCAGAGGTCTCATTCTTGTAAAGTATATGCAGCCATTCAATCTAACAGCATAAGTGGAGGAATATGGATAACCCTAATTGACCACCCACAAGAAAAGAGCATCGAGGCTTTCTTACGCTACACAACATACCAATTAGAGCTAATAAGAAGAATTAGACTAGAAGTGACTATGGCAGGCGATACTTCTGAAAGAGAGTTTGATATACGTCTCTTTGCAAGTCCAGATACAGAATACACGGCATCATCTCTGCTCCTGGAATGGAAATGTATCTACAAGTTTAGAGGTCAAGATATTAAATTTGATGCCATTGGTGTAAACAGCAATGCTTTAAAAAAGTACATTGATTATCATTTTGGAGGTAAGAATACTTCTTTTGTTTTGTTAACAGATATTTCATATTATAAAGAATATAATATTACGTAGTAATTTGAAAAAAAGATATCACCACACGACACACGGAAGGAGCGAAATATTGACTTCCCTTCGCAAGAAACAATTGGGGGATAAGGAGAAGGTAGTGGCGTACCCTGTGTAGGAGTCACATTCAACTCAGCAGCATTAGCGAGTATACTTTTAGATATTTAAGGGTCAATGATAAACTTGAAGCTTCATGAGCTCAGGCATCGATAAGAGCAAAAGAGCTCATGTCGCAACTAAAAAAAAACAATAGCTAAAATTCCCAGTAGAATCAGTGTGTACACTACTGTACAGCTATTAATTAGAATAAACCGTTTTGCAGCTTTCATCCAATAATAATGAAGAGTTAAAACGGTAGAAAGGTTTATGCGAGTACGCCGTTACATTTTTGAGTACATGGTTGACTGCCATTACCACAAGCTTAGGTTTCGAAAAGGGATAAGCTGACATCTCCCAGCTTTCATTATAAAAAAAATGCTGAGATAATTCTCCCGTTGATCTACTTTCCAGTTGGTATAGATATAACTCTCAGACCTTACAATTTCCTTCCAATACTGGTTAATGTAAGACTGTGTGAGTTCTACTTAAACTTCAAGGATTGGCTCATTACATCATTTCTTCGGAAATATGGAGATGATCAGTTCAAATATACGGCAAAAGTGATGAAACAGCACATCCAATTCTTCGCTTTGGATACTACACATGTCATAGAGGGCACCATCAGTGACTTCTTTGTTGTGAAATCTGTTATAACAAGTAAGCTTAACATTTTCTGTTTTATCTTATATTCTTTCCATTTTTTGATATTGACCATCGAATTTCACATATATAAGATCCATCTTATATATCTGGACATTTCAAGAAGAGAAAACTCTATATTATACCTTTATAAGAAAACTCTCATTCGATTAGAAGAAACATCTACATCAAGCATTGTAAAAATAAATTCATTATAATTAAAAAAAAAAATGCGTACGTTCTTAAAAATATCACTCTATAAAGATTTAAAAAAAAATCTTGAAAACCTGTTTTTTTCTTCTAAAGAAAAATGGATTCTAGATTTTTTAATTCTTGAATGAAGAAAACTATTTATTTATAAGAAAAAAAAATTTATAAAGTTTTAGTTAATTCTATGAAAAATTAAATAATAAGATTAATCGCAGAAAAAATTTAAATGCTTTCATTACTTTTAAAGAAAAATCTTATCATTTTTTGCACTGTAAGCAAAATGTTTTAAATCTAAAGTTTATAAGATGTAAACTCCAGTAAGTTTAATCTATTATATGTTAACATTATAAGAGGAGAAAAATTATATAATTTAAACCTATATAATTTTAGATATCTTAGGCTTAGAAGAAAAATTCTAGTTTTTTAGCAAAAAAAAAATTTGTAAAGGGTACGGTAACAGGAAGAGAAATATTCAGTATTTTGAATTTATAAGAAATAATCTTTTATATTTTAGATTTATAAAAGTAAGCTGTTTTAATATTTAACTTGATATGAGATATCTATTTGTTTATAACTTCTGCAAAAATATCCAAGACTTCAACTTTAAAAATATACATATATATAAATTTTAACTTTATTTGGAAAACTTTTCAATACCTAAATATATGAGAGAGAAAAATCCTTCTATATTTTAATTCCAAGTTATCAACTATCTCTACTGCCTTTTCAGCAACTATTAACAAGTCCTACATTGCAAAAATTGATATATATTATGAACTCACAAAGACGGGAATTTCTACAAACGTAACTCGTAGTGATGACCCAATGGGAGTCATTGCTTTTGAAGTCCTTGTCTCCAGAACACATGAATCAACACATGCCAACATCATAGTAGGTTAATTGCAAAATTCTTGTTTGATTATACTTTGAGTGAAGATAGTGATACAATAAAACTTTTATTTCATGAACTATAACATTTAAAGAAGTCAAATTATAAACGACAATTACATATTATTAGTCACTTATTAGCTTGTTCGATAATTTAGGAAATATGCCTAATTTGCTTCATTCACAGGTGGATATTCCTTCATTTATGAGATCATTAGACTTGGCCGCAAGTTTGCTTAACCAAAAGGATGGATCTTTTGTAGTTCAGTCAGCATTCAAGCATGGTCAACAACTTCTTTTAGATATGAATGGACCTATATCTTTTACAGCCAACCTAGCCCTCTTAGCATTCCAAGCAGATATTAGAATTATAACATTGACAACTGGGCCACACAATATTCACATGGTGGTGGAGTTCTCTGAGATCAAGCAATGTGTGTCATTCGATGTCAAAGACCAAACTAGGGAGGAGTTTGCTCTGAAATACTGTGTGGATGCAGAGAGCCCCCAAGAAACTGTCTATGGCATTGAGATGTTCATTCCAACTATAGTTGATAATGAATTCTACATAATTATAACCGATACTTACATAAGTGTCATTCTTGACACTATCATGTTTCCAAGAACAATCAGTCCACGTGTAATTAAAGGTTTGGCTGATATAAGCATAGTCAATCAAACTTTAAAGGCAGATCTGACGTGGGATGGTGAGCGAAATCCTGACAACAAACTTGGAGTGGATTTGGCATATAGAGGCAGTTCGGAAAACCGAGGACGTGTCACTGTTTTGTGAGTTATAATGTTTTGCTTAAAAAATCTACAATTATTTCATTAAATGCATACCTTTTAAGTATCAAACAATTAAAATAGAGATAATTACTATATGTTTTACGTGAAAAATACAAATTATAAATAAATGGTAAATGAAGCCACCTAAAATAATTAAGAAATTACATAATGACATATATTTCACCCTGTCACTCCTAACAAATAATTAATTATCTTGTGAGATATATATTTCGTTCTCATAATTGCAGGGGATACATTAAATTCATAGCAGAAATAAACCACATTCAACTAATAACGCTCGCAGAAGGAAACGGCGATTCACTACTGTTAGATAGGGGCTTCTCAGTACATGTGACAACACCAACAAGAAAGACACTCAGTGTAGAGTCAGTGGTAAAATTGGAGCAGCAAACTACATTTTGCAAACTGGAGACTGAAATTGTATACTACAACTTTGCAAGGCAACAGCACAAATTTAATGGTATATACAATATACAAAAGTCAAGCACCCCTTATAGCTATCAAATTGCATCCGAGACTGTATATTTATCTTCAAGTGGTCAAGAATCTTCACTGCAAGCAGTAGTAAAACATCAGCTTACGGAAAATGAGAGAATGGTTTTCATTAAGGTAAAACTTCAAGTTTTCGTATATGCACAAGATACATACATTCTTGCACAACAAAGACTAGATTCTCTTATTAATACTTTTGTGTTTAACACAATATTTCTTCTATAGCAAATTATATAATGCATAATATGGTGATATATTTCTAAACAATCCTATGTATCATCAACAGGCAAAAGCATCAAATCATGCCCTCAAGTTACCATTAGAGGTTGAGCTTGCTATTGAAAATGAAGCTCATTCCTGCAAAATGGATATAACCATGGCCCAGGAGACACAAACAGCGTTATTGCAATGGGATGTTCAAGCATTTCCACAAGGTGGTGTGAGAAATATCAACATTGAAATAGAATTAGAGTCCTTACTCATGCTACTCAAGAAGATTAAGAGGCTTACTACATATGGAGTACGAGAAGGTGATGATGGACAATCAGAATTATTTGAAATTGAGAAGCCCAAGATATACAACTGGCAGTATACTTTCCAGACACCCAATAGATATCTTGCATCTATACATTCTCCATATCACGGAATAGAAGGTGAACTCAATCCTTCAACTTGTGAATACAGTGTGAGATTTTATGCAAGCGAAGACGAAATGGGTAACAGCTGTGAATTCACATCAAAATACAAGAGGTCTTCAGGAGAAGGTCACATGGACTGGCAGACTCAAGTCAGTCATCCAAGTCTTCTTAGGGATATGATCATGACACTCGAGTTTCAAACTACAGAAGATAAAATCAGAGGGACACTCGAGATAGATATTTTCCCTGACATAGCTGATAAAGTGAGAGTAACTTTGGAGACATCTCGTATCTTTACAGACACACTCCAGATTGAAGCTACAGTGCAAGCAAGAGTGAGTAATACATATGTAAGCTGTTCAGTTTACTAGCTACAGGTATTTATTATTATTGTTACTTGTGGTCACGCAATCTATCTCCATCGTCTGAAATCGAACTTGGGACCTATAGAGAAGAGGTCCACAGCTTACTGTTCTGAATCACAGAAGTGCAAAAGAGGGAAAACTGGAACTTCTATTGAAGGTACACATACAGAGAGGCACTATTGCGGCTATAACTCCCCTTTACCCCCCTCCCCCCACCAGTGATTAGCATTACGCACATTTAATTCTTCTCCTTAATACTGGAGGCTAACTATTAATGGGATGTATACAATGCTATTACGCATTTTAAATGCTCTCAAATAATCAGCCTCCCTTGTCGGGATGCGAACCTGGAACTTGTAATACAGAAATTCATAGCTTAGTGCACTGAACTATATAGGTGAAAAAGAGGGAAAACAGGATCTCTGCCTTGCCCTTATTTTCTTTCTTTGTGCCCGGGCCTGATGAGGGGATTTTTCTCGTCTGTTCCAGTATCACACTCATATAAAAAAAAAACACACTTTTACTGAAACTACACAGACAGAGGGGCGCTACTGCGACTTTTACGCAGTTTTGCCTCTTCCCCACCATAGTTAGCAGCATAAGACCCAACAATGGAAAAAATAGACCCACTATAGAGTAATGTGATTAATGATTAATTACACAATATCATATTTTCCCTTTCCACTGAAAACATATCCAAAAAAAAACGATGCACTCTCCCTTAAAAGAGTTCCCCTAAAGTAGGAGAAGAACTCTGCGCAGGAGAGTAAATGAATATCTTGAAAATGCTTCTGGTGGAAAGCGAAAGCTTGATATTCTGTAATTAATCATCAAGCACATTAATGTAAGTTTCATTTATTATTATTTTGCATTATTATTATTATTATTATTATTATTATTATTATTATTATTATTATTATTATTATTATTATTATTATTATTATTATTATTATTATTATTATTATCATTATTATTATAATTATTATTATTATTAGTAGTAGTAGTAGTAGTAGTAGTAGTAGTAGTAGTAGTAGTAGTAGTAGTAGTAGTAGTAGTAGTAGTAGTAGTAGTAGTAGTAGTATTTTTTATTTTATTATTATTATTATTATTATTATTATTATTATTATTATTATTAATATTATTATTATTATTATTATGAAGTAGAAGTAAAATTTCAGATGTTGATGATATTGTTGCTATTGTTATTGTCGATCTAGTATTTTCTTTATGCAATATGATTGACATCGTAACGGTTCTTCACTCCATCATATTTACTCCAGCTCTGTTCCTATTCTACAGATACTAATTCATGAGCCTGTCATAACAGTGACAACAGCATATGCCCCTCATGCAATTGGATTAGACGTAACATACAGAACATCTCGCTCTACATCTCCAAACTTTGTTGTGGTTGCTAAGTATCAAGCCACCTCCAGTCAAAATGCGGCATTTGCTTTCTTTCTAAGAAACGAAGGACAAAATGATATTGAAATATCAGGAGTGATACAACCTGAAAGTCGGATAGATTGTGACGGGATGAAAATAACCGCCCTAGCTCGTATGCCAGTCACTGGAGAATATGAAGTTCATTCTGAAGTCTGCAAGGCCTACTTCATTCACATACATTTGCAACCCCAATCAAATCACACTAAAACTTACATATTGAGGGTTGGACTCCAGGAACCCAATAATTTTGAGATTAGCATGACTGAGGAAGATGACACTCAATCTCATGTAAGGAACATAATTTTACTGCAATCAAAACTTGCAAACGAAAATCTTCTCACTCTTAAAGCAGCTTATGACCAGCAAGAAGCAACCAGAGTGAAGGTAACAACTTTTTATTTTCTTCTGAATAAAACGTTCTTTGTCAGATATCAAAATCATTCCAAACCAAAGTTAATATTTCATTTCTTACTGTTTATATATTCCAGAATGCTCTGCATGCAGAACTGCAGAAAATAATGTCTGCTATTGACTGGTGGCTTCTAAATATATGGATCAATTTAAAGCAGCAAGCAGCCACAAAGAAAAGAGAGTTTCCTCCACCAAAAACAATTACTGTTGCAAATAATATACAAAGAGAATTGAATCTAATTTACAATAATGTCATTGTTCATGGTATTTTACCGAAATATGAAGCTTTCTTACATTTTCTGCAAGGACCAATGATAACATACTTTAAAGGCGCTATCAAGTGGAGTTGGGGACATGTCAATAGGCTGGAGAACAGACTAAGAAACAAACTAATTGCAGAAATCATTGCCTGGCAACATGAATTCCAAGACTTTACAAATATAGTGATGAGAGGTAAGAGTGTGACTATTGACATACTTTACAAAAAATAAGTTCTTAGCCCTTTACCTCCATCATAAAATGTATGTATTTTATGCACAAAATGCACTAGCAGCTTTCAAATGTTATTGAAATGAGACACTAATGACGAGAATAGTATGATATACCTGTATTGCTTAACTTGAACTTTCTAACTTGCTACTAATCATATTGAACCTTGAGCAGTTTTTTTTATATTCCCCAGACTACGTTTAATGTACACATAATATTTCAGGTACCAAAGATTTGGTGGATCTCATAGAAAAGGGTGACATACCAAAGGAAATTCCAGTATTCTTTCAAAAGCTGGAGCAATCATACATAATCCAAGCAATAAAAAGGAGATTAGAAATTATTTCAAAAGAGTATCCTGGTGAATACCAAGGTTTCCTTCAAAGTTTGAAAAAGATGAAAACTACTTTTCAAAACGACATTTCAAGAATGAGACAGAGTGTACTAGCTATGCCTACCACTCGAAATTTGATAAAATGGCTTGGACACAACACAGTTAGTATATGAGATTTTGTCTTTGAGATATATGGTGCAGAAGCATAGTGTCATAATATATTTTAAAGTGGCCTATTCATATATGATCGGTATTTATGTATTGCATTCTTGTCTCTAAATAATATATATATATATATATATATATATATATATATATATATATATATATATATATATATATATATATATATATATATATATATATACATATATATATATATATATATATATATATATATATATATATATATATATATATATATATATATATATATATACATATATATATATATATATATATATATATATATATATATATATATATATATATATATATATATATATATACATATATATATATATATATATATATATATATATATATATATATATATATATATATATATATATATATATACATATATCTTTGCAGCATCATTGGACACGATGGGAAGCAGAGCATATTGTTTATCATCTCAGTGAGCGATTAACTATGTTTTCAATAGAAACTGGAGACAGTAGCTTACAAATTAATATTCCCCTTCAGAGAAAAGTGTACTCATTATCTCAAGCTCTCCAAAGTAAATATCCAACACTCAGGTTAGAAAACTTGTTATCAAACTATTACGAATACACACCATCGCCTGTGGACGACTTGGTATGGGCTTATTATAATCTCATCCCAAATAGGTTTGTTGATCTGCTTCCACCTTACAATCGCTCTGCTATGATCATTGGTGATACAGAAATTCTAACTTTTGATGGAGCTCGATTACGTATTCCACGTTCAAAGTGTACCGTTCTCTTAGCCTCATATTTGGTCAATGAGCTCATTATAGAATACCCAATTGACAAAGCTCCACCTCAGTACACATTAACAATATCTGGTGCAAAGGCTGTTGTTAAACCAGACTTTTCAGTTACTCTTAATGATCACTTGGTTGCAAAGGAACATACTACTGTCGGTCCAATATCGATCACAATAACACCTCTAAACATACAAATCGATGGGCCACTTGTAACGCTTCGCATAGCACATACAGCCAGAACAGCGTCTCTGGAGGTTTCTGGATGGGCTTTTGGTAATATAGCAGGACTCCTTGGAACTTATGATGGAGAAATAGGCAATGACTGGATGATGCCAAGTGGTGGACAGGCAACGAACCTGGAACAGTTGGTATCTTCTTGGCAAGAGGATCAAGAGTGTGAAACTCCAATTATAAGCACCACAAAACCATCTCTGTCAAGGGTGATACGTTGCAATGCTATGTTAAACATATGGTCAAGGTGTAATTCCATTGTGAATCCAGACATTTTCATCGATGTGTGTTACATGGGTCACAGTGCTTGTGACGCAGCCAGAGCATATCACAACTTGTGCTCTGAAAAGGGAATTTTAGCACTGGTGCCAATGGGATGCTAAAAGGCCAGACCATTAGTCATGAGAGTTTCATATCTATATGAGCAAACTTTAGCATTAATGTGGTAAGTACTATGTAAAACAAGAAGCTCTTCTCAAAAATGTTTATAAAATGTGTAAATCCATTAAAATCAATATTTGATATTTTTATCTAGTGCATCTAAAGAGATTAGAGACTAGGAACATATATGAGAAAATAATATAATATTACGAGAATATACGGTGTGTACGATAATAAAGAATAATATTCTATTATATATACCCCCAAAATATCCTAAACCTTATCTGATGTAAGTTTCAATCATTAGAGAACAAATCTTTAAAAATATCAAGAGTTACAAATGATTACGGCAGCTGTTCAATGCATTAAACTAAGACGCAGAATTGAAGAGGAGCTAAGATGTAAGGGATGAGGTGATTGGATGTTGTGGTGTTTAGGCGTGTGCTTTGACTAAGCCATTCCAATTACTATTTGAAATTAGACTACTGTAGACGGAAGTGCATGTATGCATAAATATATTTACATACATATACAACGATCGCAATGTTACTTGTAGGTGGAAGTGGAGTCAAGGCATACACATTTACCATAAACAGTTATACCTCAGTCACTTTCTTAGCTCTTTATGGTTAAGGGGTAGCCATAATTCCTCAAACCACCACTCTCCTTGGGTCACCCACAGGATAAGTAGGAAAGGACCTTCTGTTGTACGGCCCGACAGCCACAACTGCTTTAGCATCCATCACTTCATCTCATGGCAACCCCCCCCCCCCCACACACACGCACACCCTTCCCAGTTTAATGTACTAGCAGATGTGAGATATCCTACTGACCTGTGTCACCTATACACAATCTCTCTCCACCAATTCCTGTTTCTCTTCCCTGCTCCACCGACATACGACCTGCATCCAATGCTTTCTTCATCCCATCCATCCATCCATCCAATTTTAATTTTTCTCTTCGGCGCTTCTCCAAATACTTCTCCTCTCCACACTCTCTTTGCTAGTTGTTTATCATTTATCCCTCCCATGTGTCCAGACCATCTCAACTCTCTCTGATCTAACTTATCCGACAACCTTCTTTCAATACCCGTTCTCTACCTCATCTCACTTTTCACTGCATTCATTCTATATCCACATATCATACTCCTCAGACATATCATCTCCAAAAGATTAAACTTGGTTTCATCCTCCCTTGCATTCCAAGTCTCTGCTACATATAATACCATCACCACAATCAATCCTTCATATACCCTTTCTCTCATATACCTATTTCTCATCACACTCTCCATCCCAACAAGACATTTACACGCTTCATTATAGAATACCCTATATGACTTACCTGCACATCCAAGCCCCCATTCAATGTCACATGAACACTCCTCTTTTATGTCATAACTTTATTATAACCTGTAATGTATGCTTCAATTCCTCCTCAGAAACAGCCTCCAGTGCCATGTTATCTGTAAACAGCAATTGATTCACTTTCCACAACCTTCCATTTCACCCATTAATTCCAAGTCTCTACCTAGCATTTTTTCTTTTACTTCCCTTACAATTATATCCGTTTACATATGAAACAAATATGGCGACATTACGCAACCTTGACATAACCAGATGTTAACCTCAATCCAGTCACTCTTGCCCTTCATTACACTACCACAAATAAAAACTCCCTGGTCATATTCAGCAACGTTCCTTTATTCCATATAAACGAAATTTACTCCATGATGCCTCTATCAACGTTTACATAAGCTTTCTCCAACTACATGAAAGTCAATGAGTGTCCTTACCTTTCTCTGGGAACTTATCCGCATCAAACTTACTACATCTCCATGAAAGTACTATGAGCGTCCTTACCTAACTCTGGGAACTTCTCTGCGTCAGTTTTACTACAACTACATGAGAGTCCAATGAGTGTCCTCACCTTTCTCTGGGAACTTCTCCGCATCAAACTTACTACAACTCCATTAAAGTCCAATGAACGTCCTCACCTTTCTCTGGGAACTTCACATCAGTCTTGCTACAACGACATGAAAGTCCAATGAGTGTCGTTACCTTTCTCTGGGAACTTCTCCGCAACAATCTTACTACAAACACATCATCTACACACCTTTCTCCTCTCCTAAGCCCTAACTTTTCTTCCCAAATTATTCTATCATGTCCTTTCCTAATTCTCTCAATCAGTATTCTTATATATATATATATATATATATATATATATATATATATATATATATATATATATATATATATATATATATATATATATATATATATATATATATATATGTATATATATATATATATATATATATATATATATATATATATATATATATATATATATATATATATATATATATGAGTGTGTGTGTGTGTGTGTGTGTGTGTGTGTGTGTGTGTGTGTGTGTGTGTGGGTATTTATATATATGTATGTATTACCAGCAATATTCAATAAATTAATTACTATAAAAGTATTGCATTCTTACTTATCTCCCTTCCCTTCATAAAATGGAATGACATGCAAACTCCTCCAATCAATTAGAGAACTCCCTTCCTCAAACATCCAATCAACAGCCTCACCATCTTTTGTCTCTCCATCTATTGACAAGCTTTCTAAATAACACCTATCTAATCCTGGTGCTTTACCTACTTCAAAGCTTTCAATGTCATTTGTCCTCCTGTTTTGTAATTACACTTTTCGCTCTCTACACCAATCACTGTCAATCCTCACACATTTCGATTGGCCACAATCATTGCCTGTCCATCATCTCCTCCCATATATAGCAGTTCCTTGAAATACTCAACACATCTATCTCACTTTCACCTTTATCTCGTCAAGTAGCAAATGCTCATATACTCCCATTACACACTCTTTCCTATTGAAACTCATCTTTCTACAATTTCTTTTTTCACTTTCTTCTAAAACATCTTTTTTCTTCTTCTTTTTTTCTTTTTGCAACCATATCTCATATGCTAGCGCTTCTTATCATCCACAGCTGGGAGTTAATTTATTATTATTATTGTTATTATTATTATTATTATTATTATTATTATTAGGTAGTAGTAGTAGTAGTAGTAGTAGTAGTAGTAGTAGTAGTAGTAGTAGTAGTAGTAGTAATATCATTATTATATACATATGCATTTATCTATCATATATATATATATATATATATATATATATATATATATATATATATATATATATATATTATATATATATATATGTGTGTGTGTGTGTGTGTGTGTGTGTGTGTGTATGTGTGTGTGTGCGTGTGTGTGTGTACACATACAAACACACACACACACACATAAACACACGTCTAGTACAACGTAGTTTTTAAAAACACTAGCGAGCAGACGTATAGGTGTATCAGCATAAGGGCTGTTAGAGTAATATAATAATATATATGATAGGAAAGTAAACATATTCATGAAGGATATACCTGTTGTTAAGAACTCGAATGACAGACTTGCAAAAAAAAAACATACTAGTCTAAAAAGGTAAGACTCCCAATCCTAAATTTTCCAGAAGGAAACTTATCTCATACACCCACAGTGGAAGGAAATACGATACATAACATATTATCTACACCAAGTGACAAGCATTACCATAAACTGAGGTTTGATGACTGAAAAAAAAATGCCCCTGGAATCGTCTTTTAATGCATACCGAATCATTCCATGTAGGGTGTTGCCATGATGGTATAACATGATCATGGTTAAAAACAGAGGAAGGAGAGGCTGAGGATATCAGCATGATTCCTTGATTGTAATCGTAGTTAAGTATATTTCTGTTTGTAAAGTCTTTCTATAAGAGAATCATAAGACACAAAGTGAGTCGACGATACGATACGAGATACGGAATTAATAATATTGGTCATGATGGCCATCAAGAGAGATCATAAAATAAAGAAAATATTTAAAAAAAAATGGTGACTGAAAAGTAAGAACGAACTTAAAATTCCGATTCCATAGAGAAAAAGAAAAAGAAGCAGAAATGAAACAGTATCAATTGAAAGCATATTGTGAATTCAAATGCAAAGTGCATATCAGATGGGCAAAGATACGCAATCACCACTGTCCATAAACTGTAAAAAAAAAATAATAATAATAATAATTATGATTATTGGATCTGTCTCCATCAAGAAAGAAATATTATGAACTTGCAATTAAGTCTGTAATATATTCTTACAAAATATTCTTTATATCAAATCATATAATAAATAACTGCTATAAAGACAACAATCTTCTGGGACTTTTATTGGAAAAAATATATTTTCTATTAAATCATTCTATCCTACGACAGTAGGGCTGGAAAGGGTTAATGTACGAATACATGAAGGAAAGAGAGTAGGATATTGATCCCAATAAGAATAAAATGGAAAGGGTGGTGACGTCGCTCGTTTGTTTGTGCCAGTGAACCCAGCTGGGTTATTAAGTACACCACTTATATGTTAATATCAGTGACAAAAAATTTCTTGAAGTCTTCAGTGTTCATTCAAGAAAGGTTGGGAAGCTAACGGGTGGAGAATGTACGCTCACGAGAGAGAGAGAGAGAGAGAGAGAGAGAGAGAGAGAGAGAGAGAGAGAGAGAGAGAGAGAGAGAGAGAGAGAGAGAGAGAGAGAGAGAGAGTAAACCAGGAAAGTCAATAAAAATCAATTTCATTATTTGTTGGGAGAGGAGAGAGAGAGAGAGAGAGAGAGAGAGAGAGAGAGAGAGAGAGAGAGAGAGAGAGAGAGAGAGAGAGAGAGAGAGAGAGAGAGAGAGAGATTATTTTATTTTATTAATTTATTGCGCCAAGGCGTCAGACATTACATGAGTTCATACAAATAATGCTTCAAATGGATACAAAACCAAGAGTTGAACATGGTTTACAGGGAGGTGTACATATTGATAAAACATTGCTGCATACTAACACACAACTCACAGTATGGCAGCACAGAGTACATTATATGCAAAAGTAAAGCTCAGAGAAACGCAGAATGCACAAACAGAATAATACAGCAACATACAGAAAATATATGTATAATTCAATATAATTAATGGCCACCAAAGTGAGGATAACGAGCAAGAATAACATCAAGGTTGTCATCATTAAGTAAAAATGAGCAGATCTGTATTAAGTTCTGACCTCGTGGTAAAACATCTCTCACTGTGGGGCACTGAAGACAATAGTGGTCAAGAGTGTTAGCATTAGGATGGTTGCATAGTTTACAGGAGGTGTACTGTGGCATATCTAGAGTCTGGGAGACCTGCCATAAAGGCCGATACCCCATTCTGAGCCGAGCACTAACTACATTGTTTTTCCGCACCATCAACCCGTGTCTGCGATACTTGTAGCAACTGTGAAGAAAGTGATCATGGTGCTGTATGGACACACTGTTGGCCCTCTCCGTGTCCCTGCGCTGGACCGTCATGGCAAACCCAGCTGAGTAGATGATGTTACGTAGGCATCGGAGGGAGGGCTCAGCGTCCACAGCATGCCCATCCAGCATACAGGCCGCCTTGGCAAGACGATCCGCTGTGTCGTTGCCAGTCAGCCCAATGTGGGATGGAGTCCAAACAAATGACACAACAAGAGAAGCATCCCGAGCGGCCGCGAGGCGACATAGTATATCTCCCACAGCACGACCACAGATAGGTCTTGGCGAGGATAGGGCTTGTAGGGCCGATTGGGAGTCACAAATTATTACCCCATTCACTCGTCGCCGAACAAGGAGAGTCACGGCATCCAAGATGGCATTCAGTTCACAGTAGGTGGAGCTCGACGAGGTGGGTAGTCTACGGCCAATCCATGAATCAGCTGGCACAGGCGGCTCCATGGTGGGGGAAAACACAGCACATGCCGCCCTCCCATCTGCTTGCACAGAACCATCAACATAGACGTGGTGCGCTGCAGGGACAGACGTGGATACATCAGCGATAGTCTCCAGAGCTAACTGTCTCTGCAAGGGGGGATAGACATCCTTCGAGGTCGGTGTATATGTGACAGCGGGGAGGGGGACACGCCAGGGTGGTAAATCTGGGACAGCCGCCTGCACTGGCAGGTCGATGTCAAGGCCACGGAGAATGTCACTCACCACCCTGATAAGGTTATGACCTCCTGCTCGAAGTGGGAGCCTGGGTGCGTCTGGATCCAGGGATGTCCTCATGACAGCAGAGAAGTACGGAGCAAGAAAGGGGTAGTGAAGACACTTAACAGTAAAATAGGACACATTGGCATAAATCCTCTCCACAAGAGGGGGCAAGTTGAGCTCCAACTGCATACTCACAATACGGGTAGAGAGAGAACATCCCAAGATAAATCTCATGACTCGATTCTGGAACTTTTCAAGTGGCTCGAGAGCTGGTCTAGGAAGTTGACACAAGGCAGGAGACAGATAGTCAACCACTGACCGAAGTAGTAGGATGTAGAGGGTCCTCGCCACTGGGATGGAGACTCCTGCAGCATTGTTGGCAAGCCACTTGACAGGTGCAAAGCGGGGCTCCAGACGGTCAAGAAGGCTCTTCACAAAGGGATGAATTCGTTGCCGTGCAGGTATAGCTGGGGTGATCCGGACTGGTGCGAGAGAGAGAGAGAGAGAGAGAGAGAGAGAGAGAGAGAGAGAGAGAGAGAGAGAGAGAGAGAGAGAGAGAGAGTAAACCAGGAAAGTCAATAAAAATCAATTTCATTATTTGTTGGGAGAGAGAGAGAGAGAGAGAGAGAGAGAGAGAGAGAGAGAGAGAGAGAGAGAGAGAGAGAGAGAGAGAGAGAGAGAGAGAGAGAGTAAACCAGGAAAGTCAATAAAAATCAATTTCATTATTTGTTGGGAGAGAGAGAGAGAGAGAGAGAGAGAGAGAGAGAGAGAGTAAACCAGGAAAGTCAATAAAAATCAATTTCATTATTTGTTGGGAGAGAGAGAGAGAGAGAGAGAGAGAGAGAGAGAGAGAGAAGAGAGAGAGAGAGAGAGAGAGAGAGAGAGAGAGAGTAAACCAGGAAAGTCAATAAATATCAATTTCATTATTTGTTGGGGGAGAGAGAGAGAGAGAGAGAGAGAGAGAGAGAGAGAGAGAGAGAGAGAGAGAGAGAGAGAGAGAGAGAGAGAGAGAGAGAGAGAGAGATAGTAAACCAGGAAAGTCAATAAAAATAGATTTCATTATTTGGTGGTATCCCAAAAAGAGAACTGTAAATATTGTACATTTGACATTTAAAAAATAAAAGAAAAAACATTTCTTTCTGGTCATATAAAAAGAGAGATGCTGAAGTCAGCATCAGACGGTCATAGTACAGAACTGATAGTCAGCACCCACTTAATGGGACGATAAAACGGCAAGGAAATAGAATATAATCAACAAATATTTCATTTATTCAGCATTTATTCCTTATTCATATCTAACCAATTATGAGTGAAGAAGCTTTTAAAATACAGAAAGAATTAAAATCTTGAAATGGACGAGATATTTCTAGCAACACCTCGATATTGTTTATCTGATTAAATGATAATGACCCATTGAGATGCTGGCATAGAAAAAATAATTGTTGAGTTATTGAAAATAATAATAATAATAATAATAATAATAATAATAATAATAATAATAATAATAATAATAATAATAATAATAATAATAATAATAGTAATAATGATAGTAATAATGATAATAATAATAATAATAATAATAATAATAATAATAATAATAATAATAATAATAATAATAATAATAATAATGATAGTAATATAATGATAATAATAGTAATAATAATAATGATAAAGCTAATAATAATATTAATAATAATAATAATAATAATAATAATAATAATAATAATAATAATAATAATAATAATAATAATAATAATAATAATAATAATAATAATAATAATAATAATAATGATAATAATAATAATAATAATAATAATAATAATAATAATAATAATAATAATAATAATAATAATAATAACAATAATAATAATAATAATAATAATAATAATAATAATAATAATAATAATAATAATAATAATAATAATAATAATAATAATAATAATAATAATAATAATAATAATAATAATAATAATTTGTTAATATTATCAACATTATTATTATTAAAAGAAACTGTTAACCACTTCCATATGCATCTCATCTGCAAGTTTTTAGATAGTGTTTTGAGAGTGGGAAAAAGCTTTATAATAATATCTGTAGTATCGAAATTTATGAAAAGCAAATTACAAATGCCATGAAATTCAGGTTGGTGCACATAAACAAGCTCCAGGTCTTACCTCCTGGCCCATGAATATTACAAGATAAGGTTTAAAAGACTATAAAAGAGCTGTCGACAGATTAGAATCTCTTTATGGGTGATTGATCTTTCAGGCAAAGAGGAGGCAATGTCTTCTTCACCCTTATCGCCTTTCTTTTTTCTTGTGGCGCACCTTCTGGCATACGTTGGCGCAAATGCAGGTAGTAATGTCAAGAAAACATTGCCGATTTGCGTTTTGGGGGTTAAAAGTGTTTCATTGGTGAATGTTTACATTTTTTTTAACTCTCATCAGCTCCTAAAATTCAGAAGTACAAGCGAAGGAAAAAAATAAGTTCTTCGAGATTTTAAAGAATAATCTGTGCTTCTTTTAAACGTCAGTGTCAACTTACACTATAATTCTTCCTGTCGACTCCGCGTGTACTCATGTCTCCAAGTTTCTTCTTCAGATCCCTGGCCTCCAGATCTACCTAGGTGCTCTACCGAATGCCCGATCATGGGTTCCTCCATACTGCATTATCTTCCAGAGACGACCTACACCTACGCCTACAGTGGTAGGTCCCAGGTCCACTTACAGGATATTCCTGATGGCGTATCCTATATGGACTGGTCTGCACGAGTTGATCTTACATGGATTGGTCCCTGTGATGTCGCCATTAGTTTCAAGAATGTCGTTGTAAATGGAGTGAGAAGTAATTGCTGCTTTTTCTGTTATTAGTTTATAGTAATTAGAAAATTACTATTAACCGAACAATTTGATTAATAAATTATTTCGATCTTGCCAATTTCCGTTTCAAGACCTACACAGAACTCATATACCCTCTTTCATAGACAATAATAATAATAATAATAATAATAATAATAATAATAATAATAATAATAATAATAGTAATAATAATAATAATAGTAATAATAGCAATAATAATAATAATAATAATAATAGTAATAATGATGATAATAATAATAATAATAATAATAATAATAATAATAATAATAATAATAATAATAATAATAATAATAATAATAATAATAGTAATAATAATAATAATAATAATAATAATAATAATAATAATAATAATAATAATAATAATAATAATAATAATAATAAAAATAATGATAATAGTAATAATAATAATAATAATAATAATAATAATAATAAAAATAATAATAATAATAATAATAATAATAATAATAATAATAATAATAATAATAATAATAATAATAATAATTATAATAATAATAGTGATTAAATGATAGTAATCCAAACTACGACGTTTACAGATCTGTCATATTTACGCCATCTTAGACATTTAGAAATGAACCCAATGCTAATGGCAGTGAGCGATGGGCGTATTCAGCACGTGTGCACTTTTGCCAGCGACGATCCTTGGTCAATCAATTTGAAAAAAGGTGTAGCTTCAGCCTTTCAAAATGCCCTTCCCACTACCTCCGTCGTCAGTTCGGGCCTAAACTTCACGGAGGTAAGGACGAGGTTATCTGATAACGATTATATAAATAAGGAATAAAAATAACTCCGCACTTATCAAGAAACTTACCACATCTATTACAACAACCTGCACTAGCCAACAATACAACAAGCAACAGCTAAAACACTTTTATACACATAATTATTATTGAGTATACTGGTATAATGAAATGCCTTATGGTATTTTGCATAGCCATTTCATAATTCTTAAATTACTTTATTGCAGTATATGAAACACAATAAAAAATTGCAATTGGGATTGTGACAAGCTGTTGTGCTTATCAAGAACCTTCAAATTTTATCATGCAAACTTATTCTCTTATAGGTTGATGTAATTGGAAAGTGTCCAACAAGATACGATGTACAAAATGAAGGCAGCACACTTAAGGTTACAAAAACGAAAAATCACAAGCTTTGTCAAGACAATTACTTTACAAAATTTGGGAAGTTCTCAGCTTGGCAAAAGGCACCATTACCACTTGAAGAATCAAAGTCAGTATGTAGGCAGGAAATAACAAATGGAATATACACAAATATTATCTGCGAAGACAAGAACATCTTGCGACCATCAATTGGCTCCTATAAGTATGTCATAGCTCATCAAAAGTCCACTCTCTCCTACCAATCTGAAACAAATGAAGTCCCTGACATAGCTAGATTTCATGCCATGCATCATAAAGCAAGTCTACTCTATGACCATAACTCGCAAGAGAAACGCATAGATCTAGAAGACCAAATTGATTTAGCACTGAAGAAAGTTTGTCAGAAGACAAAGCTTAATGTTGAGGAAGATACAGCATACTTAATGGCTACAATTATCCGTCTACTTCGAGATGTCCGGGAAAGTATTATAGAGAGTATGTTGCAAAAGATTGCAAGTGGACAGATATGCAATGAACACCAGAGACTCGAAGAACTCTTTTTAGATGCAATTGCCTTTGTTCATGAACCAGAGACAGTGAACATCATGGTAAAGGAACTGATAAGTGGACGAGCAATAGGTGGACGAGCCTTGCTTTACACTACAGCTCTGCACTTGATTCCCAGACCAGACATAATAGCTGTAGCAGCTCTACAACCCCTGTTTGAAGTGTCTAGACCCCTGGGTTTGGCCAAACTTGCTGCAGCATCTATGGTACACACATACTGCCGTCAAAATCCTCATTGCAATACCATGGCTCAGGTACGAGAACTTGCCTCAGCTTTAAGCCAGCAAGTAGAACAACATTGCATTCCTACTGGAAGTGAAATTACAGAACACATGGCTGTTGCATCCCTAAAGGCTCTAGGTAATATGGGCGTAATGCACTCGGAAGTGGCTAACACCATCATAAAATGCATAGAAACTGATGGGATTCATAATAGCGTACAAGTAGCAGCAGCTCAGGCTTTCAGAAATGCAGAGTGCGAGAAGTATGTGAGTATGAATAGCGTATGCTGTTAAGAAAATCATTACATCTAAAAATGAATTACGGTATGTACCTTATTAGTCACTACATACAGATCTATAAGTACTAATCATTCTCATACAAATTCCAGACAACTAAACAGCTTATTAACATTATGACTGATGAAAGTAAGAATACGGAAGTTCGAATTGCATCATATTTAGCAGCTCTCCCGTGTGTGGAAAAGGAAGACTTGCTCCACATTATATCAAAAATCAGTGCCGAAGATAACACTCAAGGTAAAAATTCTTTTCACTCATAAATCACTTAACAATCGTACTAACTGAAAATATATATTATATAGAAATTGAATAATAAGCAAAAATTGTAATTGACATCTTCATGAACTGTTTCTTTTGCAGTTCGAGGTTTCATACTGAGTCATCTACTTAATATTCAGGAAACTTCACTTCCTTACAAAAGGAAATTACAAACTCTATTGGTAAATTATGTTTTGCCGGTTAACTTCACAAGGGATATCAGAAAATATTCTCGAAATGTTGAAAAGTCCTTTTTTATCGAACCCCTAGGACTAGGTGCTGCAATTGAATCAGATATCATATATGCACCAGGCTCTTTCTTACCTAGATCTATAAATCTCAATCTCACTTCAGAAATTGGTGGAACACTAAAAAACTTTGGAGAATTTGGGGCTAGAATAGAAGGACTGGAAAATATATTTGAAAAACTTTTGGGGCCTATGGCTTATCTGGATAAGAAATCCTTCAGTAGTATTTTACACGATTTTGGTGAATCTTTCAAGGAAAAAGGAGCAAGATTCCTTGAAGATTTCATCCCTGTTTTGACCAAGCAACGCAGGTCTGTCGACTTTGCTACAGTATCCAACTTCCTCAAGAATATCTACAAAAGAGAACAGCCTGGGCTCCAAAAACTTGATATCTTTGCTCGCTTAGAGAACCAGGAAATATTATATGGATATATGGCCGGCGATCTAAGAAGTCTTGATACCGATAGAATATCTGAAATTATCTATAATTTAATTGATGAAATTCTTGGCCAGTTATCTGATATTCATATCAATACAGCCCGAGCAGGCCAATTTCGTTTTGATTATTCTATACCCACAATACAAGGAATACCACTGAAATTACAAATGGAAGGGACAGCTGTCATTGGATTAATATTGGAACATACATACAACGCTAAACCTCATCCTTATATAATGGATTCAGTACATATTTCGCCAGGCATCTCGCTACAGATTAATGGGTTTGTTGGTTTTGACATGTACTTTGGCAGAACTGGGATTAAAATGGAAAACATGATATCAACAAACAATGGTTTACAACTGAGTCTTAGCCTTGCAGAGGAAAAGGTGCTTCAAGTTGAAGTAGTACTTCCAGAAAAATTAGATCTGTTCACACTCAAGAGTGAAACATATCTTATGAGAGACGTTGAAGGTCATGAAGAAATAAAAATACTACCGAAATCTTTGTATGATATTAGATTTCAAAAAGCACAGTGCATAGCAGCATTGGAATCTATACTGGGGCTTCAGATATGTCAAGTTATCAACATACCAAATATTCTTCGTAGTCGGGGAGTACCTTTGGGACAGCAATCACATATTAAGTTCTCTGTGGAGAAGACAGATCCCTCCATTAAAAAATATGTTCTATTAGCTTCTATGCATGATTTTGAGGGCAGTAAAGTCATAACAGTGAATACAGATGCTCCAGGCTCTACTCAAAGTAGAACCGCTAAAGCTGTGATTTCTTACAAAGAAGAGCATGACAGTATGCTAGTAGCAATATCAGTTAATTCATCAAGTACAGAAGGAAACATCTGGTTGAGATTCATTCAACAAGTAGATTATGAAGCTTTAGAAGTATTTGTTGATTGGAATTCATATGGAGAAGAATTACTTGGAGGAGTTAAAGTTGAACTGAAATCTGTTTGGAAGGGACATCACTTAAAAACACGTGTTAATGAAATCAATGTATACAGCAGTCATAATAAGGAGTTCCCTCCAGCTTCCAAAATGGTGGAAATTGAATTAGATAAAACACTCAGTGATCAAGAAGAGAATGAATTGTTTGTAGGTGCTAAAGTAAGAACTGTAAATCATATGAAGCAATATTTTGATCTTCATCTTTTTCGTAAGTACTAAATGAAATTAGTAAGTCATACAAATATGAAAATAAATAATGTATGTTCGTGATGAAAAACTCATATTAAGAAACTGTTATATTTTTTACGTTTGTAAATTCTCTAAAGATTTCATTTAGCTGAAATTAGATATTCAAAACCTTTAACCATAAACTTCATTTTACCATGATTTTGTATATTTCTATTCCTTACATATACATTTCAGTTACGGGCACATTCCTATACAGTCAAAGCCTTGAAATCTGGCTACCAAGAAGTCTGGGAGACTTTGAACTGAATTGTAAGGCAGGATATTTTGAGGTTTTGTCCTACATTAGAATGAGATTGCCATCTATGTATCAGAGTACTATAAAAGTGTTTCGCATGAATGAAGATCTTGTTAATATAAACATGCTCCAAGTTATAAAATTAAACAGCCTTTTCAACATGCACATTGATACTACTATTAGAGGTATGTCTTATTAAAAGACCTTACATGAGCTAAATTTTTCTTAATCTCTGAAATTTGTGAAATATACTTTTATGTAAGTCTCCATTTTGCTGCCTTATTATTCATTGTTGAATATCTTTCTACATTGAAACATATTACAGGTCATATCATGGACTCACTCTATGAGGTTTCAAATGAAATCACTTTTGCAAAAGAGAGAAAAGGAATCTCATTATCAGTTGCTAGAGGTGAAGGCCTAAACATCGTCAACTTTGTTGCCATAATTGCAAGTTCATCTTCTCATCAGAGCATGAAGCTTGTTGTAAGTGATAGAGAATCACCGATTTAGATACATTTTCAATTGAATAATCAATCAGTATTTCTCTTATGGTATGTAGTTTCCGTGAGTGGTCCAGTTTATTGGCTAGGTGATGAGCGATATGAGTACTAGTTTATGCCGAAGAGTAATAAAAAACTGACAATAATCTCTTTTATACAGATTGACATTCCGGCATGGCTAAAGGCAGTGAAGTTTGAGGGAAAATTAACAAAGCAAGACGAAAGTGAACATATGCTGAATGTTGCTCTTCTTCATGGTAGGAACCTTATTCTTCAAGTTCATGGTCCAGTGAGAGGGTCCGAAAGCCATGAGGCATCTGTTATTCAAGCTGATGTAACAGTGACAGCTGCAAAAAGTAGACCCTTCAGCTTTGCTATCAACCTAGAATGGGAGTTCAAGAAACAGCTCTTCGATATAGATATCGGCAATGAGAGGGGAAAACTGTTTAGTGCTGGCTGGTTACTTCAAGTTGACAGTTCGCAGCAATGGAAAATTAGGTCTAAGTTTGATTTCCCTATATTACTGGACAGCAACATGGAAGTACTCATAAAGGAAAAGACTATTCACATAAATACCAACAATCTAATATTTCCCCAGAGTTCTACATCAAGAAGAATTAAAGCACAAACTGATGTTGATTTTGAACAGCTGGCTATAAAAACGGATTTGATGTGGGATGCTGACCGTGATGCAATGAAAAAGGTTCACGTGCAGGTGAAAGTGATATCCAATCCATTAAATCCTGATCACATAACTCTCCAGTGAGTTATATTCAAAATAGTAAATGGTGTTATTATCACTAGCATTATTATTATCATTATTACCATGATGATGATGATGATGATGATGATTATTATTATTATTATTATTTTTATTATTATTATTATTATTATTATTATTATTATTATTATTATTATTATTATTATTATTATTATTATTATTATTATTATTATTATTATTATTATTATTATTATTATTATTATCATTATTGTTATTGTTGTTACTGCTGCTGTTGGTGTTGATATGAACAATACACTTCGTAAAGTTATAGGTACAGTACAATAATTACATGAGGCATGTTACTGAAAAAGCTTACCATTCAATTTCGTTTTATTTCCAATAGCGGAACCACAGTTTATAGAGGCGAGACTTACGGACTCACACTAGATACTTCAGGATTAAATGAGCATTCATGGACAAGGGGAGTCAACGTAGACATCACGACACCTCGTCATAGATCTCTGCACTTAGAGACAAAGTTCAGAGTTCTAAGCGAATCTACCTATAGTAAACTTGAGTTTATTTTCTTTTACAAGGATCTAGGCAACAGAATACTACGTGGATTAAAACATGTTATAACTCTGCGTGATTACCATATGCCAGAGGAATTCAAAGTTGAAACTGAGACATTATACACAAATCCGCATAATGAGGAAACGACATTCAAGACACTGTCAAGTTACCACAGCACAGGGTCCAGTCAGTTTATAGAGCACAAGGTAAGGCAAAGCTGTTGATTCTTCATTTTACACTCTTATATCAATCAAGTAATTATGACAGTATTATCATAATAAGTCTGAGCAATAAATAATACATATTTACTAATTTTCTATGTAAATCAATAAAAAGGAAAAAAAATACAAAAACATATCTTCTTGAAAATATGAACTGCATAGAAGAGTAAGAAATGTTAACAGGATTGGCAAACGTAAAGCTAAACAGTTTACTGCCAACTCTGATACATTATTAACTTTATTTTTTGTCTTTCAAAATAGGTATCACTACATCTTCCTTCTCTCCCCAGTCCACTCACCATATTATTTCAAATGGATAACAAACTCAATATATACAAAACAGATTTACTAGTTCTGGAAGGGCTTGCACTCCATGTATTTAAATGGGAATTAATACATCATCCAAGTATGGAAATTAGACATATTGTTTTACATATGGACTTAGCACCTATTGCTTCCATACTTGAGATGGTTCACGATATCGTCTGGCCTCATACTAATAGGCATCAGATAAAGCATTCTGTGGACGCAATGAAAAGAACAGCATATCATCTGAGTTATGACAATCCCAGTCCGAATAAATATAAAGTGACGGCTAAGATTCCTTCTCGCGCAATGGAGGGTGAAATAGAATACTCGCCAAGTCATTACCGAATGATATTTTACCCAGATAAGACTAAAGGCAATGAAAAATATGAGGTAGCAGCGTCAATCAACAACACACTACACACCTCCAACAACTCTTCAACGGAACTGACGGGTTACATCACCCATCCAAGTTCAGCCAGAGATATGAGGTCAAGTATTCATATCAGTAAGGAAGGTGATATAATACGAGGAAAAATAGAGCTGGACCTATTCAATGACAATGCAGACAAAATAGTTGGACAACTAGATTCTACAAGAATATCGCCCAATGCTCTGTGGCTTGAAATTAGCCTTGCAGCCCAGGTAATTAAATCCAGATGAGAATTTATGATATGCCTCTGAAAGATATTGTATGATCATTCTGTGTTACCACTAGTTTAAGAATTGCCTTGATCACTTTACAAACTTACAAAATTTACAACTAACCAAATAATTATTTTCAGGCTCTCAATGTGAATCCTAGAGTAAGCATAACGACCGCATATGCTCCGCATGTCACTGGTTTCGACTTAAAATTTAGAAGAACTCCAACATCAGACGTGTCAATTACTATAGCAGCTAAGATTGATCAGAGCCATGAAAAAGAAGCAGCTTTGGCATTAACTATTGAAAATATAAAGCAACCTATACTAGAGTTATCAGGGTCGATATATCCAGAGGATGGTAATACCTGTAATGGACTAGGAATGAGAGCAATACTCCAAAATTCAGCATTGGGAAAGCAAAACATTAAATGTTTGTTCTGCAAACCGGGATTTTTGCAAATTGGTGTGAATGGTGAAGATGGTCTTAATATTTATACAACAAAAATGGGTTACAAATATCCTGGAAGTGCTGAGCTCACTTTTAGTGTTGAAGATAAAGACACTCTACAAAGGCTTCCACTTGTGATGGCTAAAGCAAGTCTTGGGTCCCCTACGATGATCGATATTGACATAGCTAAAGCAACAGAACAACTTCAGATAACACTGGTTAGTTATGTAACTTGAAAGAGTTTCAAAATTATGTAGGAATTACAGTTCAATCAACTCATTCATATGATAATCGTGAGTATATGTATATGTATATGCATATGTATATATATATATATATATATATATATATATATATATATATATATATATATATATATATATATATATATATATATATATATATATATATATATATATATACTCTACTGTATTTTTTTTTCCAGAATAAATTACGTGCAGAATGGAGCAAATTAGTAGCTAACCTTCCTGAGTGGTCAATACCTGCATTTCATCACGGGGCAAGTCACAGATACCCTCAAACTCATAACTTCCCACCATTGCACTTCCTAAAATTAGTTGACAAAATTAAGAGAGAGTGTAAGGCTATATATCACGACTTACGCCATGATATAATGGAAAATTCCATAGTGATGTGGGTCAAGGGTCATGTTATTAATACCTGGGAGCGCGTTTACCAAATTCAACGTGACCTTCGGAGCTTTCGCAGTAAAATAATACGCATTTTCAATGAAAATTTTAAAGAGCTTGCAGATGCGGTAGTAGAAGGTAAATACAGTACGTCATTTTATAATATGATAATTACTCTGCAATTAGCAAAAAAATGTGCCTTAAATACAATATTCGTGAAATAGTCTAGTTATGAATAACAACCGTTTGCTGTAAAATATCACTTACATAATCAGGTAATCTGTACATACATACATACATACATACATACATACATACATACATACATACATACATACATACATACATACATACATACATACATACATACATACATACATACATACATACATACATACATACATACATACATACATACATACATACATACATACATACATACATACATACATTCATACATACATATATATATATATATATATATATATATATATATATATATATATATATATATATATATATATATATATATGGTTCAACATGTAAATAATACTAATAAGCAATATCACACTACCAACACGAGGGTCTGACCCTGAAACTTTTCAGAATATAAATTCAGAAGTCAGTATTTACCAGTGAACATTTGACTAAGGTAGAAGATAGAATTGGTATTCTGCATAGCCTCATGGTTGAATTCTGGTGTTCAGTTGTGGGCTCTTCTTTAGCTAGTAATAACTCATATAAAACGGAAGAATGAGAATTTAGAACTTGAATTAAGTAACAGTGGTTTTAGATAGCCTTGGATTTTTATCATTAGGAAAAAGTTCTCTTTCAAAATGTTATCTGCTTAGTTAATTACTATAGTAAACAATCAATTTTAGTTTGATTTATTCATATCAATAAAAAAAATTCTCAAAATAAAGTAACACTAATGATAAATGAACTAGAATTACTTGCAAAAAGAAAAGACTAAAATATAATAAATCATACAAAAGGGAATTATCAACAATCACAGACAGCGAATAGAATCACATTGGGTTGCAAAATACATTTTTTTTTCAGTTGTTGTGAAAACCTTACAAATGCTAGAAGAGGAGCAAGGTTTAGGCCTTCTGAAGTGGATATCTAATGCCATGGAGAGGATTCCAGAATTCAAAAAACTCGAGAAAATGTTAGTGGATAAAATTTCTGAGAATCCTGAGGACTTGGAAGCCCTGAAGAGTATATTTTATAAAATCATGCACTCTCTACAACGAGACTTCGACAATTTAAGAGAAAGACTTGCGGCGATGCCAGACATTCAGAGAAAAGTATATTGGTTACTCAGTAATTATGTAAGTAATACTATCGCTTTTAAATATTCTTTTGTTTTAGTACATATACAAATTTTATAACAGTTATTTTCAATATGAGGACAACAAACGTATGCATAAATCAAAGACTAAAGTTGCCAACTTTTACATTAACTTCTGTAGTCTAACATTTGCAGTGAATCTCAAATCATACTATGCTATCAAGAGATAATGTCTGAGCGTGAGATATAATATAATTCCTTGTTGTGCACAGGATAGCCTCGTGGGACTGCAGTTGGATAAGGTAGTCAGTAATGTTCTGAACGACCTACTATTGCCTTCTGTAAAAACAGAGGATCGGCACTTACGCATCGAGATTCCGACGTACAGGCCCATAAATTCACTAACTCAAGCTGTAAAGTTTCTGGCACCGAAACCCACAACAGTTATCAGAGACCTTCTATGGTTATATTATTCTTATGAGCCAACTATCCTTCAGAATGCCTTGTGGAATTCTCATTCCTTCTTGCGAGGTCAGTTCAGAGATATTTTGCCTCCTTATAAAAGGACAGCACTTATTGTCGAAGGTAAAGAAATCATCACCTTTGATGGTGTAGTTCTTCGAGTACCACGTTCTACTTGTAAGGTCCTCCTGACAGCCTACAAATCCAGCACGTTAATGATGGAACATCCTGATCCTTTAGGTCATGAACAGCTCACGCTAACAGTTCTCGATTCAGTTGTAGTCATAACCTCTGACTTTAAAGTGTCTCTCAATGGACAAGAGATAAGAAATTCACATTTAGCAGAGGATGATGATATTGACATTGCACTTAAGCACGGAGAAATCATTGTAGAAACGACATTTATAAGGATTCACGCCTATAAGATGACTCGCGTGATATCAGTGGTTGTAGGAGGATGGACTTTTGGTCAGACAGCTGGTCTTTTGGGAACTTACGACGATGAAATAGCTACTGACTGGTTGACGCCATGTGGTACAAGGGCCCATACTCTTAGGGACTTAATACACTCCTGGCAAGAGGACCAGCAGTGTGAAACACCCGATATTAACGATGTAGACCTCAACAGACTCACAGCTTTCAAAGAATTCAAATGCAATGCTTTATTAAATAGGCATTCCATTTGTCGATCAGTAGTTCAGCCAGAGCCCTTCATTAAAATGTGCTATGCCACTGAAAATGTATGCCATGCTGAACAGGCATATCGCACAATCTGCACTGACAAAGGATGTGAACAAACTTTGTTTTTGCCATGTTGACAAAACTTTATGTGATAAATTACTGGCATTTTAACATAGAGAAAATATTCATGCATCTGATGATGAACAAAAGATTAAATATCATCAGATATGATCCTCTATTCTGCCAGTTTTACCAGAGTCGATTTGGGAAGCGTGCTTGCTTTAGAGAACTTAATCTCTAAATCAAACAAATATGACCAATAGCATTCAAAGCCTATTACAGGAAGGTGCTATTGTGAAGCACTATCCAACTTGATCTATGTTCACACAAGTCCCAAACTAACTGCCTTTCATTCTACGGACAAGAGAGAAGTATATAATATATTAAACCGGACTATGTATGTAATATACAAATGCAATACACACACACACACACACACACACACACACACACACACACACACACACACACACACACACACACACACACACACACACACACACACACACATACATATATATATATATATATATATATATATATATATATATATATATATATATATATATATATATATATATATATATATATAATGTGAAATATGTTTGTTGTTAAGAATTTATTGGAGCAAAATTTCTTCACATCCTCCTAAAACGCTAGTAATAAGAAAATTAAATACCATATATCTCCTTTCAGCGTCAGCTAAAAATGCTTTGCCATAAAAATATTATACTTTCACTCTCATCAGATTACTATTGATACTACAGTTTCAATAGTAATCTGATGAGAGTGAAAGTATAATATTTTTATGGCAAAGCATTTTCAGTTATTTATCTTTAAAACGTGTTTTCCAAAGTAATCTAATACATTAACAGATATCTCAAGGAGTTATTTATTTTCCTGTTATACCCCAGAAAGTATTTTATTTTTTTAGATTAGCTTCTCTTGTGCTTAAGGTTATCAATCAATTAAAATAAACATTTATACTGCAGTCAAAATATAAATAAGAAAATTATATCAAACGGTCCTCTCTCCATATTCCTTTATCTTTAACAATAACTAAATGACAATTTGTTAAACTATCATTCATTTAAATAAATTAAATGTCCCAATGCTTGGTAAGTCAGACGTAAATTCTTTCAAGGATAAAATATTACTATCCTAAGACTAGGAGTTTCTCATGAAATAATACAAAATCTACTATAGCTATTCATTCTATTTATTCAAGTCTGTAATGAAAAGAAAAAATATACACCGATCGGTTTATGTTTAGATACATGACGTTTTGATACTGTATGTTTCACTTTACATCGTTTGACGCAGTTCTATAGGAAAAAAAACTCAATGTTGACAATTCTGTAACATGAGTTCCAGTGGTAATCATGTCGTATGACTTCCGTCATGCTGAAGCCAGTCCGCCATGCTGAAGCCAGAATCTGAAACTTGTAACAGATCTTGAGCGGAAACGGTTGGTCGAGGGCACGGATATTTTATTACAATGTTTGTAGAAAGTGCCAAGGAAATATATGACCGGAACCGTGAGACTTAGGATCAGGCATCGAGAAGGGCAAGAAAGGACAGGAAGTTAGCCATTTCCTAAACCTCAAGAAATATAAACAGGTGTTTCGTACGCAGGTACACGCCCAGGAGAGATGCCCAATAACTCCTCCCCGGAAGTAGGTGGGATTCCACTTTGAACCTGGCGCTGATTAGCTGGACTAGATCTGACTGATTTCATTGGAGAATTGGATGTTAAGCCACGCCCTGCCCCTGGGGGTATTTAAAGAGCCACCCAGGGCAGGGACAGTTAGTTAGAACTTTGCCAGGGGCACGAATAGATCATAGATTGTGATAGTCATAGGGTGGGGGCATTGAGGCGTCGGATGTGTTGTACTCTAGAATAAATATAAGTAAAGGATTCACTGCGTGTCCATTCTTACCTTGTAACCACGCTACCTTGTACCCGTCAGGTACTAATAATTATAAGTAAATATACGTAGGAGGAAAAGCCCTACGTCAGTGGTAACGCTCGGTGGGATAATAATAAAATCTCTACGTCAGTGGTGTCATTAGATGGGATAAACAAAAGCAATACGACAATCAGTTTCGCAAATTCGGAACGGAAGAGACTATCACAGAACTAAACAGGTAGTTAGAGGCTAGAACCTGCACTAAATGGAAGTGTAAGGCTACGACAAGGTTTTATCTTGTACGTTATTGACTGCGCCCTCAAATAAAGCTTTCCGCCTATTTAGGGTATGAACTCTTCTCATGCCATTCAGAAGCTGAAAATATCAAAGATATTATTTAGGAATTCTCGACTAACAACCAATACCCTAAAGACAGTAGCAGTGTATGATTCAACTTCTTCTTCTTCTTCTTCTTCCTCTATTTGCGTTCCCATTTTCATATGGGGTCGCATCTCTTCACTAGTCGTCTCCAATGGTTCCGGTCCCTCACTTGCTCCTCCCCCAGCTAGCTCTCTCTGAGATCCTCCTTCAGTCGGTCCTTCCACCGTAGTTTAGGTCTTCCTCGTTTACGTCTGCCCTGCACGTCCATCTCCATCACTCTCACACCCACGTAGTCTTCTTCTCTCCTCCTCACATGACCGAACCACTGTAATCTCCTCTCCTGCGCTTTCGCCGACGCCTCCACCACCTTCACTGTACCTCTGATCCGGTCATTTCCTATCCTGTCCTCCCTCGTCAACCAAAAATATAAAAAAAAAAACACTCCGATAGCAAACAACAAATATCCAATGGATTTCACCAGCGGCCTATCACCTTAAAAGTGCTGACAAGATGTCAAAACATATTTGTAGTTTGCCAGAAGATAGAATGCTTCAGATTCAGGACAACTCCTTGCCTATGAGCAGTGCGCAGGCAAAGGTTAGAAGAAGTTCTAGTATATGTACAACTACAGCCTGGTATATGTACGCCCTATCTCTTGCCTGAGCTCGTGGGTTATCTTTAACGGGATTACTTGAGGACCTGATATCTTAAGATTAAAACTCATTAGCCAATATGGTTTTTCATGTAATCTTACAACACGTAGAAAGAAAGAAAGAAAGAAAGAAAGAAAGAAAGAAAGAAAAAGTAGATGAGAAATGCATAACATTATAAAAGACGGGCTTAAAAGCTATTAGTGAAAATGTAAAAGTTCGATCTACAATTATAATAAACCTATGGAGGAAATCAGACAATGGATAGCCCAATAAACTTGTCTTCAGAGTAGCTAGTTAAAAAAAATATCACAGAGTAAGCAGTCTCTCTCTCTCTCTCCTCTCTCTCTCTCTCTCTCTCTCTCTCTCTCTCTCTCTCTCTCTCTTAGACACGCACATGCGAGCGAGCGCGCGCACACACACATGCACACAAAGAGAGAGAGAGAGAGAGAGAGAGAGAGAGAGAGAGAGAGAGAGAGAGAGAGAGAGAGACCTCAATAGTACTTGTTAACAATAATTACAATACGCAGTTTTTACAATCATCGTCGTTATAATTTTATTTTCATTGGTTTTGAATCTTCTTTCTATAAAAATAGTAGCTTTCTGGCCAGAGCAATACAACTGATGTTTACATAAAAAAAAGTTGGGAACAATGAAATGTAAAGCTAATCTTAGAATAAACAGTTTTCGTGAAGTTAGGAAAAAACGCATTTTCCAACAAATATCAAAGGTCAAAGATGGATTTTGACACATACTACTATAATTAGCATGGTTTCTGCATTGTGCTCTGATCATACTTTTAATATTGCAGATACCTCTATTGTCCTGTTTTTTTTTTTTTTTTTTTTTACAGCCTACACTGTTCTTATGACAATTTCTTGTTTTGCATGATTATCAGATTATAAAGGACGGCTACAAATACATCTGAGATGAATATCTCATACTCGTAGTGTAAAAAGCATATGAAATTTCAGCATTTTTCTTTATGTGAATATCTCACGTCTACTTCAGATATGTAGGTAATCAATTAACAGGTTAGCTATGATATACAGCTAGCCAGTAGGGGTGGAAGACCCACCCCCACTGTGTGCCCAATTCCAATATATATATATATATATATATATATATATATATATATATATATATATATATATATATATATATATATATATATATATACTGTATATAATATAAAACCAAATAAGCACATTACATATGTGAAAACAAGAATAATTGTTTACCAGGACCGGTATTTGAACCTAGGACTTATAATTACTAAGTCAAGGCGCTACCTTCTGTGGTGTGTAGTTGGTAGCGCCTTGACTTAGTAATTATAAGTTCTAGGTTCAAGTACCGGTCGGGGTAAAAAAATATTCATGTTTTCACATATGTAATGTGCTTAATTGATTATTTTATAGCCCGAGTGAGATTGGGAATTTAATTAAATGCGAAAATTAAGCCACGAGTGAGGTTGGGGAATCTGTAATATGAATATAGTGGCACTCAGATAGAATGCGTTCATTCGTAAGTATAGCAGATATAAGCTATAAGGTTGGATTCCTTTTAACCTTCTGTGGTGTGTAGTTGGTAGCGCCTTCACTTAGTAATTATAAGTCCTAGGTTCAAGTCCCGGTCGGGGTAAAATATGATTCATATATATATATATATATATATATATATATATATATATATATATATATATATATATATATATATATATATATATTAATAACAAGAACAGCTATCAATCGGCAAAATGACAGTATAATCAGTGAAAATTCTTATACCAAACGGAATATAAAAGAAATTAATTTCTAATCATATGAGTTCCGATATAAGAAAATAGTATCTACGAAAATAAATTGAAATACAAGTGACGTATCCATGGTATAGACTCAGCGTTTTTATCACCATTATTGTACCTCAGGCAGCTATACAAGTTAAAGTGGGAGGGGCGTAGTGCGTTGCACAAATCCGAGCTACACAAAAGCTGGACGCACTGTTCAACGTGTGACAGCATTAAGATAACGTTTCTCAAGTTGATTTCGTGGGGTTTGTTTTGTATTTTGGTTATCTGTAAATGGCATAAAAGCAGTGATGGATGCTGACAGACATTACGATGATTGGTAAATGAAAAGTCAATTACTTAAAACTCTATGGCAATTACATATGCATTGTTAAATGACTATAAAGAAAACTTCATATGCTGTCTTGAGACCTCTTTTAAAATAAAATATAGAAAAAAAAACCGATGCGGTATTTG
The DNA here is from genome assembly GCA_037179515.1 of Halocaridina rubra. Classification (NCBI taxonomy): domain Eukaryota; kingdom Metazoa; phylum Arthropoda; class Malacostraca; order Decapoda; family Atyidae; genus Halocaridina; species Halocaridina rubra. The sequence goes on from JAXCGZ010013219.1 coordinate 236,474, forward strand.
ACATATAAATCTTAATGAACGCTAAAAGTACAAATTATTCCAATAATAGTTACAAAAGACCTCTCAGAAAAAAAAGCCAAATGCAACAAGAAATAATTAATTCGAACATGAAGACAACTGCCTATAAATCAGAAATGCGTAATTAGCGCAAGAGCATTCAGTTTTAACTCAGTACTTAGTATGGTGGTAATGAACCATTTGGGTAGTTAAGAGAAGCAGAAGAGCTTCGAGGAGTACAATTGTTTTTCCTCTATTACCAGCGACTGAATCTACCTCACGGTGAGTAACATTTACCTGTAGCTAAGGAATCTATAATTAACGATGGTTCAGTATTATCCAAAATCGTATTTACGCATATGATCATTAAGTTACTCAAATATTAAGTAGCTATTAAACGCTATTAATAGAAGACAATAGTTGCGGTCTCATAAGTATACTGTCGTGACATACGTAGAGAACAGTAGTTTCTAAAAAAAGAAAAAAAAATTTAAGCATTTTTCAGTGACTTTCATAGCATATGCTTCTGAATCAATGAGAATATCATTACTAACATATACAGACGCACAGCGTATTTATGCATGCGTATTTGAAGGCTTTACGCATATTTCTTCTTCTGTATTTTACCGATTCGAAACATGGAAGGATCACCTCATAAAAAAGAAAAATTCATGAAGAAGAAAAAAAAAAAGAAATCCCAAAGCACAGCTTCGAGAGATTGTGACCAATAATAATAGTAAAAAACAATATTAAATATTAACAACTGAGATTCTTAGTTCCAACCATTAGACATAATAAAATATAAAATAAACTATATAATAATGCCAGAATTGACCTCTCTCTCTTTCTCTCTCTCTCTCTCTCTCTCTCTCTCTCTCTCTCTCTCTCTCTCTCTCTCTCTCTCTCTCTCTCTCTATATATATATATATATATATATATATATATATATATATATATATATATATATATATATATATATATATATATATATATATATATATATATATATATCTTTCTGCAGAAATATGAGAAATTCTATAAATTTGGCAATTATATAACCTACCTGTCAATGTATCGATTTAAGAATTAATCTATTGAGCTATGTAGCAGCTATATGTTCATGTGTATGAATCAATATTTGCAGCTTCATTATAATTACAACAATAAATGTCATCAACAAGTACTATAAAGGAGAAAAAAGAAGAAGACGAAGAAGGAGGAGGAGGAGAAAGAAAAGAAGAAGAAGCATTAGTCTCATCTTTCCCAATATTTTTAATTTTCAATTTTGTTCATTATCTTACACACTTTTTTGTATGTTCTCGTGTGTGTGAATGTGTGGATGTATATATATTCTTATATATATGTATGTACATGTGTATGTATATATATATATATATATATATATATATATATATATATATATATATATATATATATATATATATATATATATATATATATATATATATATAAAATATATATATATACATATATATATTTTTTTTTACTATATATGTATATTTGTGTATGTACATGTAAATGGGAAAGTGTGTACATGTGTTTGTATATGCATGTATATTTATGTGCATATTTATATGTTTATATTATTATTTGTTTTTCATTATTCTTGTCACTTCTGTTTGGTTTGTGTGATTTTGAGCTCATTGGTCCTTTGCTTTTTTATATTAAAGGGGTTATCTACTTACCGATCTATATTCGTAATTAGAGATTAACATATTCTATTGTTAATGAGTTATTATTTCGTCGGTTTTTTTTTATTGAGGGCATTATTTCTTTTGAATTAGACCCGACTTTCAATCTTTAATTTTTAATTCCCTCATGTTTCCTGAGTCCTTTTTATTTTTACTACATCTGTCATTTCTATGTGTTGTTTCACTCATGGGATTCTTTGCCAGATATACTGTATATATACTGTGTGTGTATATATATATATATATATATATATATATATATATATATATATATATATATATATATATATAAATAAGTTCAAACTGTTAGCATACAGCACTAAATAGTAAGGAAGCCCATCAGTGAAACAAAACTTATAAAACAATGCTATATTTCGGATCCTAACTGGATCCCTTCTCAAGCACAAGTTGTGCTTGAGAAGGGATCCAGTTAGGATCCGAAATATAGCTTTGTTTTATAAGTTTTGTTTCACTGATGGGCTTCCTTACTATATATATATATATATATATATATATATATATATATATATATATATATATATATATATATATATATATCTATATATATATATATATATATATATATATATATATATATATATATATATATATATATATATATATATATATATATATATATATATATATATATGTATATATATATATATATATATATATATATATATATATATATATATATATATAATATATATATATATATATATATATATATATATATATATATATATATATATATATATATATATATATATATATATATATATATATACATATATACGGGGTAGGAGAAGGAGGGGGAGATCAAAGCGTAGGTGGATGGATTGCATCAATGATGACCTGAGGTCTAAAGGTTTGTTGGGTGATGAGGTATGGGACAGAAACATATGGAGAACACTGGCCAGAAGCATCGACCCCACATAAAAGTGGAAAAAGATATAGACGAAGAAGAAGAATATATATATATATATATATATATATATATATATATATATATATATATATATATATATAATATATATATATATACATATATATATATATATTATATATATATATATAATATATATATATATATATATATATATATATATATATATATATATATATATATATAAGAACATAAGAATAGGGGACACTGCAACTTGCCTACTGGCACACACGAGGCAGCTCCATTCTTGAATGATATTTTCAGCATGTCTAACCTATTCTATTCTACTCTACTTATTTATTCTATTTTTCTTTTTGTAATTCTTCTGATAAGCATTAACCTATTCATACCCACCCTACCTCTGGCATATGTCTATCTAATCTACATTTGAAGGTGTCTAAGGTATTGGCATTTATTATCCTACTGGGAAGCCTGTTCCAAGCATCAGCTACTCTATTACCCAACCAATTTTTACCAATTGCCCTTCTGAGCCTAAATTTATCAAGCTTAAATCCATTATTACGAGTTCTGGTTTGATCATGAATTTTTAAAACTTTATTAATATTACGCTTGTTAATCATTTTAAACCATTTATACACCTCAATCATATCCCCCTTAACTTTACGCCTCTCTAGAGAATGTAGATTAAGTTTTTTTAATCTGTCCTCATATGGTAGATTTCTGATATTGTGTATCATCTTGGTCATTCTTCGCTACACTCTCTCCAAGGATTCAATTTCCATCCTATAATATGGTGACCAGAACTGCACAGTATAATCTAAATGGGGCCTAACTAATGCAAGATAGAGCTGCAAAATAACTTTTTCTGTCCTATTGCCAACAATTCTTGAAATAAATCCTAAAATTCTGTTTGCTTTATTTCTGACTGCTGTGCATTGCTCTCTTGGCTTAAGATTACTACTCACAAGAACTCCAAATCCCTTTCACACTGAGAACTCATGATTTCATGGTTATTTAGCTTATAGCTCGTATAGTCTTTTATAGTACCCATTTTAACTACTTTACATTTTCAACATTAAATTCCATTTGCCACTTATCCAACCATTCAAATAATTTATTTAGATCTTCCTGTAAAGCATGAATGTCTTCTTTTCCATTTATAATTCTACCTATTTTAGTGTCATCTGCGAATTTACTTAGGTTACTACTGATATCCGAATCCAGATCATTTAGATATACGATGAATAATAGAGGATCATGTACCGAGCCTTGTGGTACCCCGCTAGTAACCGAGCCCCTCTCCGATTTATCTCCATTTATGCAAACCCTCTGTTTTCTGTCTATTAACCATTCTTTGATCCATCTGAGAACAGCTCCTCCTATACCATGAGCTTCAAGCTTTTTAACTAATCTTTTGTGAGGAACTCTATCAAAAGCTTTGCTAAAATCTAGATATATTGTATCATATTCTTTGCCACAATCTACTGCCTCGTAAACTTCTGAATAAAAAGACAGCAAGTTTGTAAGGCACGAAAAAACCCTCAGAAACCCATGCTGTGAAAGTTTTATCAGTCTGTGTAATTCTAGATGTGCCCTTATTTTATTTGAATGATGGATTCTAGAATCTTACCCACTTTTGACGTTAAACTTACAGGCCCATAACTATTTTTTTAAACTCGTTCTCCTTTTTTAAATATTGGTACCACATCTGCCAATTTCCACTCTATGGGTACCGATCCTAATTTTATTGAATTATTAAATAATGCAGTTGGTTGACAACTAAGCTCTTCCTTGCATTCCTTTAATATTCTAGCATATATTCCATCAGGTCCCGGAGATTTATGAGCCTTTAGTTTATCTATTTCTTTTATTACCTCCTCTCTCGTATTATTTATTGAACTAAGTATATTATCGGGACTGTCTCTGTAAATGTATTCTACCTCTGGAATATATTCCAAGTTTTCATTGGTAAATACAGATAAGAAATAATCATTTAAACATGTGCACATCACTTTATCATCATCTGTGATTTGGCCATTGGCTACTTCAGTTGGTCCGACTTTTTCCTTAAATATTGTTTGATAGTGTTGATAAAACCCTTTAAAATTTTCTTTAGCTTCTCCTGCTATTTTAACTTCGTATTTTCTTTTCGACTCTCTAACTATCTTTTCAACTTCCCTGTTTAACTGTATATATTGCTGCCTCACCTGCTCTTCACCTCTTTTTAGTTTCCTGTATATTCCTCTTTTAATACCTATAAGATTCTTTATTCTATTGTTCATCCATTTAGGGTAATTTTTTCTTGATCTGAAATGTTTCATGGGAATATAGTCTCTCTGACTATTCTTAAGAGTCATGACAAAATTGTTATATTACTCATCCAAATTTATATTAACTGTCGGACTGCTGTTCTTTCCTGTGAGATAATTTACTGTATTGATTTTATCTTGTGATTATCCTTGGCCTGTGGTACTCAATTTTCGGGGTAGTCTGCAACCTGCAACCTGACCTGCTGGATTAACTACCCACATCTGTACCCCCAGAAATCCCCCCCCCATACCTCATTAGATAATTTAGTTTCTAAGCCCTCAAAATCTCCTGCTCTAAAGTTTGGAACAATATTCTTATTTTCCTTTAAAGTTTCCTTGAAAATTATGTTAAACCTAATGGAATCATGGTCACTGTTGCCCAATGGTGTACCAACTTCTAAATTTGTAACCATATTCTCTCTATTACTTAGAACTAAATCCAGTATATTCACCCCCCGTGTTGCTTCAAGTACATGCTGAGAAAGGAAATTGTCTTCTGCTACTTCCAAAAACTCCTTAGAGTTACTATCACCTGTTATGGTTTCCCAGTTATTTCTAAAATTAAACTCGCCAACAATGCAAACTCTATTTGACCTGGTCACTTTAGAAATTTCATCGCATATAATTTGCGAATTTAAATTATCTTGATTCGGTGGTCTGTAGACTACCCCTACAACTAGACTTTCTATATAATTTTTTAATATCAACCCATAAGCTTTCTGAATTTAGATTTGTCTTAAGTCCAGAGTTAATGCAGCTTCTGAGGCTATCTTTAATGTACATGATTACCCCTCCCCCTCTTCTATCTGCACTGCGATCCGCATTATAAAGTTTATATCCTTTAATTATGTACTCAGCTTTAAGGTGTTTGCTCTCTAAATAAATCCAACTTTCACTAATGTATATTATATCCGGTCTCTCGCTACATACTATGGCTCTCAGTTCTTCTATCTTGTTACCTAAACTACGACTATTTGAATAATATACTATTACACTTTCTCTAGGTTTACCCTTCTTGTGGCTATTCTTTTTGTTAATATTTGTTCTATGCAACAAATGGTTATTATCCTTAAACTCCCGGTTATTTGACCCACTATTT
>JAXCGZ010013219.1:250000-257500 GCA_037179515.1 Halocaridina rubra
AGTTTTAGAGATCTCTGACACTCTCCACAACATTACCAGAAAATATATTTTCTGTTGAATTATTAATTGACCATGAAAAATATGCAGAAAGATATCCAGAAGATATCACAATTAGCATTCTGATCTATGTAAACTAGAATGGCAACTATTACATGTTAAAAAGATTGAAAAGTATACCTCCTACACAATCCTACTTCTAAGGAGGGCATTAGGAGAGTCGTATACACTCTGGAATAATATTCCAGAGCATCTTAAAAATGCATCCTCTTTCACAGCTTTCAAAGGCAAACTATACAGTTTTCTTTTGGACAAATAGTTGCTGCTCATTAAGAACTAATTATTCTCATTGTAAGGAAACAAATATGGAAATGATGCCGATAATAACGATCCTGTATCTAGTGGCATACTTACTACTTTATTATTAACATTATTGTAACATTTTTATTACAGCACTATTATTTTCTATGAAAGCTACATTTAATTTAGCTATATGTCTAACCTTCTTATTTGTTAGTTTAATTACATGTCTACTTATAAGTTACTATTAATGCTGAATAACCATTGTACAAAATGGAAATAAATGTTTTTGTTTTGTTTGTTTGTTTGTTTGTATACTATAAAACATATCCACAAAAAATAGGTTTATTTACCCAGATAATTTTTGATATCTATAAGAAACCCGGAAATACAAAAAATTAAATGAACTCATGTTTCATAATACAACATTAAGACGACCTTGCTGCAATCTTAAAAGAAAAAACACAGAATCAAAATGAATCGAAATGCAGTTGCTATAGAGATTAAAACTTCTTTCTCTTGAAAGGCTGTAGCTTTCCTTTCTTTTAGCCTCTACAGTTCAACTCCTTTTTTTCGAAATGATGTAGCTCTCTTTTTCTTCGTCCCCTCGACAACACAGTAGAATAACGCCACATCGGGTATCCACTGGACATTTGAAGAGTGCTACGTATACATCTAGCCCCTCCTTCCTGCTTTGGCTCGGCAATGGAGGGGGTGCCTAGTCTTAATCTCTCTCATGATGCCAATCCACCCGGCGCTGGTCTCCCTCTAAAATCCAACTCTGCAATTACAGAGCCATAGAGAAGACTTTGAGGCAAAAAAAAAAGGCCTACGTGGTGGTCACAAATCCAATATTTCCCGATATCATCTGTGAGCATGAGCACAGGCCAATGCCCGCGCACAAGTGATATATCAAGCATATATTGTATCTGCAAATGCTTGCAATCCTCCAATAGGTTAAGGGAAAAGAAGCACGTGGAATTGCATATCTGCTTAGCAAAAAGGCCATACTGTACAAAACCTAGGGCAGAGGCTGGTAATGATTGATCAAGTAGCAAATGCTAATACAGTATTACAAATGACTTGAATAATTTCATAACATGAGTAATTAAGTGATTATAAGAGGCAAAGGTTAAGAGAAACAGAAAATACTTGCCACAAGGTTACAAATTTCTTGGAATGTTAGAGTTAGGAATTTGGCTGCCTGAAATAAGTCCTCTTGTCTTCTCATTTAATGAGATAGATAGCAAATAAAAACCAATATAAAGTTTAAACTTAAAATTAGCAAAAAGTCTGTAATAATTTTTCATTAAATATTACTTATTCTAAGCCAAATTCATTTGTCCAGTCACTTCTATCACTCTAAAGTTTCTCATGTATCATCTCATTATTAATAAAATATATCAGTGTGGTCATCCACACTCCTGCTGTTTGGTTGTTTGTGGTAAGCTCAGATTTCCTTTAAAACAATCAATAGCATGTGGCAGACAGCTCTCTTTGCTACTCAGTATATATATATATATATATATATATATATATATATATATATATATATATATATATATATATATATATATATATATATATATATATATATATATATATATATACATGACCGTAATATATAGGGAAGGGTCCCCATAACACCTACGATGCTCTTATTTGGCAAAGCAAATGAGCCAATCCCGATTAAGGGAAAACCTACCTTTTCCCTAGAAACAGTTACGTAAACCAACATCCTCGACTCCACTAAAACTTATAAGGATAACCGTTTTACGTAATTTGACCCTTATACAATGATCTAGTAAAATACGGTTTAGCTAGGCAGAATGGCACCAGAAACACAGACTCATTTTTTAATTTCCCACAGTCAATAACATACTAACACCACAAAACGCCAAAATTAATTAAAGAAACGCCAAATCCAGTGCATAATTTCCAAAAGAAATTAGGCTTTTGTAACGGCTCTCTCTCTCTCTCTCTCTCTCTCTCTCTCTCTCTCTCTCTCTCTCTCTCTCTCTCTCTCTCTCTCTCTCTCTCTCTCTCTCTCTCTCTCTCTCTCTCTCTCTCTCTCTCTCTCTCTCGAACTTTTCAGTCATGGGTCTGGGTGCTACCTTTCGTTCTTTAAGAGTGGTCGAGCTAATGTTTCGAAATAAAAAAAAATAACGCTATCTAGCTAGGAGTATAATTATTATCTAAGCTTTGTCTGGCTTAGACAAATAGAAATAAAAAGCAACAAACAACATTCTCGTCTAACTGTATAACCACCTTTGGTCTATGTGAACCTCTAATAATACTAGTATATGGCTCTTGTGCTCTCTTTCTGACAGTCGAAGTTTTGGGTTTGGTAATATCCTAGGTAACATTGAGTACAGATGAAATTAATGCATATCCTAAACCTCTTTTTTTCTGTCTAAAAGTGCAAAAACACTTAGTGATATATGCATACACATACACACAAGTCTACTAATGTCGTGTTTCCCATTTATTAGAGAGGGTAGAGTCAAAGCACACACTTACCAGTAGTCAAATGTACCTCCAAATGAAATTTCGACCAAATACAACAATATATTTCATTATGTATAGGAAACAACTGTCTCTTGCAAAGAGAACTGACCACTATAAATTAAGATATATATATATATATATATATATATATATATATATATATATATATATATAATATATATATATATATATATATATATATATATATAGATATATATATATATATATATATATATGTATATATATATATATATATATATATATATATATATATATATATATATATATATATATATATATATATATATATAGTTGAAAGCTGATGCTTAAAAAAATAAAAGATAAAAACTTTTTTTAATGCGAGTTAGAAGCACTAACACTATACTTTTCTAAAAAAAAAAACGCAATTAACCATCAAATATTTCAACGATAAACTCAGTGATATACGCGCCGATAATCATATATTATCTTAATTAGCACAACAATATTTATAGATATCAAGAAGATAAACAATGATTAGCAGCAGATAAACGTCACAAGATCGTTACTCTAGTTATCTTTACGAAACACAGATCAAATAACACTCATTTTTACTACATTCCAGGTTTAGCACCTACTGAAAAAGATTAAAAAAAAAAACAGTTCGCATTCCAACTATTAAAGAGGAAGGGAAAAATAAAATTATTTTTTTTGTATATATACAAATAGGATTCTATTTACTTAGAAATCGGAGTGGGACTCGGTTACTAGCGGGGTACCACAAGGCTCGGTACTGGGCCCCCTATTATTCATAGTATATCTAAATGATCTGGATTCGGATATCAGTAGTAACCTAAGTAAATTCGCAGACGACACTAAAATAGGTAGAATTATAAGTGGAAAAGAAGACATTCATGCTTTACAGGAAGATATAAATAGATTATCTGAATGGTCGGACAAATGGCAAATGGAATTTAATGTTGAAAAATGTAAAGTAGTTAAAATGGGAACTATAAAAGACTATACGAGTTATAAGCTAAATAACCATGAAATCATGAGTTCTCAGTGTGAAAGGAATTTGGGAGTTCTTGTGAGTAGTAATCTTAAGCCAAGAGAGCAATGCACAGCAGTCAGAAATAAAGCAAACAGAATTTTAGGATTTATCTCAAGAAGTGTTAGCAATAGGACGGAAAAGGTTATTTTGCAGCTCTATCTTGCATTAGTTAGGCCCCATTTAGATTATACTGTGCAATTCTGCTCACCCTATTATAGGATGGAAATTGAATCCTTGGAGAGAGTGCAGCGAAGAATGACCAAGATGATACACAATATCAGAAATCTACCATATGAGGACAGATTAAAAAAACTTAATCTACATTCTCTAGAGAGGCGAAGAGTTAGGGGGGATATGATTGAAGTATATAAATGGTTTAAAGGGATTAACAAGGGAGATATTAATAAAGTTTTTAAAATTCATGATCAAACCAGAACTCGTAATAATGGATTTAAGCTTGATAAATTTAGGTTCAGAAGGGAAACTGGTAAAAATTGGTTTGGTAATAGAGTAGCTGATGCATGGAACAGGCTTCCTAGTAGGATAATATATGCCAATACCTTAGACACCCTCAAATGTAGATTAGATAGACATATGCCAGAGGTAGGGTGGGTATGAATAGGTTAGTGCTTATTAGAAATATCACAAAAAGAAAAATAGAATAAATAAGTAGAGTAGAATAGAATAGGTTAGACATGCTGAAAATATCATTCAAAAATGGAGCTGCCTCGTGTGTGCCAGTAGGCATGTTGCAGTGTCCCCTATTCTTATGTTCTTATGTTCTTTCTCTTTTCGCAAGTTATCACTTCAAACAGTTTAAAAAAATAAATTTCACTACCGCATATCATTATCTTTATCCTAAAACGACCCATAATTACTTCATATAAAATGTTTTAAGGAAAAAACGTGTATTAGTGCTTGTGAAATAAAACGAAAATCATTAACATATAATTTGCAAGCAGAAAAAGAATAAATTTCTCTTTACAATTATACTTCGTTTAAGTTTCATAATTTGTTAAGGAATTCCTCTTAAACAAGACCTTCTTTACTATAAACGTAAAACTTCCACTTTTTTACTGATAATATCTTCATTTAATAAGGGGATTATTAAGCCTTATTATTTTCATAAATTCGAGAGAGACATAGACTCATCCTGTAATATAATTAATATAAAAGGGAATTGATAAAAAAAAAAAAGCTTTGCCAAATCAATTCTCACAAAAAATCTACATTGAAATTCTGTCTCTTATTCAACTTGTAGAGTAAATACGCCTAGTCAACTCCCGCTTATATATATATATATATATATATATATATATATATATATATATATATATATATATATATATATATATATATATATATATATATATATATATATATATGTATATATATATATACATATATATATATATATATATATATATATATATGTATATAGATATACATATACATATATATATATATATATATATATATATATATATATATATATATATATATATATATATATATATATATATATATATATATATAAATATATATATATATATATATATATATATATATATATATATATATATATATATATATATATATATATATATATATATATATATATCATATATATATATATATGTATATATTCATATATATATATATATATATATATATATATATATATATATATATATATATATATATATATATATATATATATATATATTATATATATATATATATATATATATATATATATATATATATATATATATATATATATATATATACATATACATATATATACATATATATATATATATATATATATATATATATATATATATATATATATATATATATATATATATATATATATATATATATATATATATATATATATATATATATATATCACACACATATATATATATATATATATATATATATATATATATATATATATATATATATATATATATATATATAAGAAAATTGCCTTCATCGGGCCAAGTCACCAACATGACATTAAGAAGAAGAAAAAATAGCAGTTTAAGGACTATGCAGAACTAAGCTAATGATATACAATAAGAATAGGACAAGCTGAAAAAAATAGTCAAAGTACTGAAGACCTAGAAATATGGAGGGTTTAGGCCCTGATATGACGAATGATCAGTTTTTTGAAGGTAGAAAGGTCATAAGAATTAAAAAGGACAAAAATAGGAAGTCTCAGAGTCTGGAGGTGGAAGGAAAAAAGCAGTCCTTGCACAGACCAGTCCGCGAACTACACATCTCTACAGAGTACCTGTATGACAAAGCTGTTTGGAATGCGTTATACGACCTCACCAGCAGTGGAGGGATGCAACTAGCCAACTCATCAGAGCAATGATGAAAGCAGTACCGATAGAAAAGAGAAAGAGATAATACCTCTCGGCAAAGAGTAAGAGAATTGAGATTGGAAGTAAGTGAAGAGTCGTTTACATGTCCCATAACCTTATATAATCTTATCAGATGTGAGAGCAGTATTCTAAACTGGAATGGATAAAGCCTTTATAGATTTTTAGCGATTGGAAAGAGAAAGAGTGATTACTAAAAGAAAAGAGAGTTCTCAATTTCTTAGACGTAGATTTAGAAATTTCAAGTATGTAACTCTTTCAAGACAAATTTGAGGCTAACTGAGTATCTAATATGTTTATAGAACTGAAATGATAAATTTTTATATTTTCGAAGGCAATATGGCTATCAAAAAGATAAGAAATTAAAGAAATATCCAGAAACTTTGTCCTGATGGCACTAAACTTTACTTAATTTTCGGTGCCCTATTCAAAAACTCTCCGTAAATATCGAGCAGCAGAAGGATGTGAGGAAAAGGCAGATGAAAAATGAAAGGCAGAATTGTCTGCACAGGCGAGAAGAAGAGAGGAGAAGCCTCGATTCCCCTTATATAAATATTACCATGTCCCATTTGTGAGATATCAGGTTTAACTGCTCAAAGCGGTTCGTCCACGTTCTCTTGTACAAAACCACTAAGGGAAGGTTTAAAAAAAAAAAAAATGTGTGAGGAAGTGTTTTTAAAACTCCAACTTTAAAGTTTGTTCGCTTGTTGCTGAATCAACAAACTATAGTCTTTTGAAATTCTTGGTGAAAATCTTTACTTTTTGTAATAATCAACTGACAGCTCGTAATAAATGAAAATATGTAATAATGATAATAATAATAATGATAATAATAACGATAATAATAATAATAATAATAATAATAATAATAATAATAATAATAATAATAATAATAATAATAATAATAATAATAATAATAATAATAATAATAATATTAATAATAATAAAAATAATAATAATAAAAATAATAATAATAGTGATAATAAAATTAATAATAATAATAATAAAATTAACAATAAGAACAATAATAATAATAATAATAAAATAATGATAATGATAATGATAGTAATAATAATAATAATAATAATAATAATAATCATAATAATAATAATAATAATAATAATAATAATAATAATGATAATAATAATAATAATAATAATAATGATAATAATAATAATAATAATAATAATAATAATAATAATAATAAAAATAATAATAAGCATAGTATACAGGACTCTCATAAAAAATAATAAACTTATAGAAAAT
>JAXCGZ010013219.1:275000-277500 GCA_037179515.1 Halocaridina rubra
TTTAAAGCAAATTGAAACAAAGATAATCACTACCACTATGCCTCAGTTTATCTTAAACATATGACTTTGTGAATATTTCCATTTTCCTACATGGAATATGTGCAAGGAAACTCTATATTAATAAAAGGCCTAACTCATCGAGACACAAAAGACGTTCAACTCATAAGCTTTTCTAACATCCAGAGCTGTGTCTACAGCGGAGAGAGAATATAGGAAAGGGGAAGGTGCCCCCCATACCTTTCGCTCTCTTTAAGTCACAATGTTAGGTTATCACCAAATCAAAAATGTATAAAGAAAGAACAAACTAAAGACAGAAATACAATAGAAGCATAACTATATTAAGAACATAGGTAAGAAAACCGTGTAACGAGATAAATAAGACAGAACAATTTTGTTATATGGCATACGACACATGTGATGTACAAATACTATATCCCAAAGTTGTTTATTGGAGGAAGTGCCTCTAGCCAACATGTCTGTTTGCACACAAAAGACTGTTGGCAAGGCTATTGTTCTCAGTCAATATGGTTCAATATATCTGATATCTTGAGTGACACCATCGACCTTACGAACCACCAATTTCCTATTTAGTCTAGGGTTTCCTCTTTTAGTATTTTCCCTACAATATACTATCATATTTTCGTCATACTGATATGGATTCATTCCACTATTCGTCTTTTTTTTTTTTTTTGAGTGTGACACTGGGATGGGCAAAGAAAATTGTCCTCATCGAGCCTGGACCCCTAGAAGACAACTAAGAAAAAGCAGCAGCTGAAGGACAAGGCAGAAATAAAGGAATGATAAACAATAAATAAACAGTTAGATTGATAAAAGTCAAAGTAATAAAGATCTAGATATATGATACGATTAGGCCATGGGATGACAAATAATCTTTTTCTTTTAAGAATTAGGTCATAAGAGGTCGGGAAGGCAGAAGGAGGAAGAGATTGCCAGAGTATGGAAGTGGGAGGAATGAAGAAATCGCTGCCTCGAACAATTCGAGAGCTACAGATCACCACTCAGTACTTGTGCGATACAGCCGCTTGGAGTTTATTACATGGTCAAACCATCGGGGAAAGGATGCAACTCGCCAGCTCATTAGAGCAGCGATGGAAGGAGTACAAATAAAAAAAAAGAGAAAAAATTACATCTGATTAAAAGAAAAAGAACCCAGATTAGAAGTAAGAGCAAAACCGTTAATAAGTCTTATGGCTTAGATTCAACCCTATCAAGTAGGTAAGTGTAAGAAGAAGCACCCCTAATGTGAGAACAGCAATTAAGCAGGAACAGAGAAGATCTTTATAGACATTAAAAATTTTAAATGAAAAGTAATAATGATAACGAAATAAAACTCACAATTTATTTAATGCAGCTTTATTAGAACTGAGAAGATAAGTTTCATTTTTATTGAAAAATAAGGTATCAGGAGAAGATTATATTGATATACCCAGAAAGTGAGTCTTGGAGGCATTAAATTTTACCTCTCAGATACTCTCTGTGAACTGAAAATGAGAGTTGAAGAAAGAGTGATACAAGACTGGTTTCGAGAAGTAGAAGCTACCTGAAGGGTTGAATCGTCAGCAAAGGCGTGGAGAAGAGAAAATGAGGACTGGCGAAGATCATAGATAAACAAAAAGAACAGAGTAGGTGAAAAAACAGAACCCAATTGAACACCATTGGTAACATTGAATGAGCAAGATGTTGCGCAGTCATAAACAACAAACATGAAACGGTCAAAAAGAAAATTGGAAATAAGAGAACAGAGAGAAGGGGTAAGACTATTAGCAGAAAGTTTGGTAAACCTAGCCTTATGCTAGGCTCTGTCAATACACTAAAGAGCTATATCAAGGGCAACAGCAAAGGATTTCACATAGTTCTTTAGAGAAGATTCCCAGACATGAGTGATTTAGGAAAAGAGATCACCAGTGGAGCTTGCCTTGGTGATCAGAAATTAGATGCTTCAAGAAATGAGATTTTAGCAAAGCTTGGAATATTTAGCGAATGCAGAGGCTAAGGCAATTGGTCGGTAATTGGAAGGAATACATTGATCACCCTTCTTAGAAACTAGCTGAACTACAGCATGCATCCAAGGACGATAGACAATAGTTGAGAGAATCAAATTAAAAGACTGCAAAGAACAGGAGGTAGTTCATCTGCAACCTCCGTTTGGAACTTTGCAGGGATACCACAATTAGTTCTTCTTCAGAGAAAGAATAGGGGATGTCATATGATGAGAAAGGGATAGAGTACGAGAGTAAGGAGCGTTGGAAGCGCTCACAGAAGAGTTGGGAGAAAAATGAGGGTCAAAAAATGTGGCTTTGTCAGTGGGAGAGCATATTATAGAATCGTCAAAACGAAAGATAGGGGGAAAGTTGGAGTTACAGTTGTTTTAGGAGAGCTTTATGGTTAAGGGCCAGAAACATTTTTCAGTGAAAGAAGAGTTCAAACCATCAGCTTTCAGTAGACCAGATAACTGGTATGGCCGATCCATGTCCTGGAA
>JAXCGZ010013219.1:280000-285762 GCA_037179515.1 Halocaridina rubra
TATTATTATTATTATTATCATTATTATTATTCTATCTATCTACCTTGGCTGTTTCCCCCTTTAATTAGGGGGTAGCCGACATCAAAAAAGAAAACAATAAGGGGAATATTTTGCTCTATGGGCAATGACGAAGGGGCTAGCGACCGTTCAGATGGCACTGCTGGAGTGCCACAGCCCATCCTCCCGGCTCTTCCAGAACCTGTGTCGCTTTACAACTACCAAATCCCCTACTGCCCCTACCACAGGGCTACCTCCATATGATGCAGCCCCGTGGTAGCAGCATATGCCCATCAGAGCTGCATCACAATCGCTCGCCACTCATTCCTATTCCTAGCACGCTCGTTTGCTTCCCTCACATCCATCCTCCTATCATTCAGGGCTCTCCTTACTCCATTCATCCACCCAAACTTAGGCCTCCCTCTAGCATTTAACCCATCAACTCTCGCATTCATCACCTTTCTGAGCAGTCTCTCATCATCCATCCTTTCCACATGGCCAAACCATCTCAGAACATTCATATCTACCCTGGGTGCAATTTCTCTCCTCACACCCGTTCTTGCTCTCACCACTTCATTCCTAACACTATCCAACCGAGATACGCAAATCATACTCCTCAGGCATTTCATCTCAAACACATTTAGTTTCCGTCTCTCACTTACTTTCATACCCCCATAACTCTGATCCATACATCACAGCTGGCACAACCACTTTCTCATACAAAACTTTCTTAACATTCATTTCCAACCCTCTATTCTTCATCACTCCTTTCAATGCACCCATCACTTTACATCCTTCATTCACTCTGTGACACACATCTGCTTCCACTCCACCATTTGCAGCTATAACCGAGCCTAAATACTTAAGCTGATTCACTTCCTCAAGTGTCTTTCCATTCAACATAACATTCAATCCATCACCATCCTCATTTCTTGTACACCTCATAACCTTACTCTTTCCCACATTCAATCGCAACTTCCTTCTCTCACACACCATTCCAAATTCTGACACTAACTGACACAGCTTCTCCTCTGAATCTTATTATTATTATTGCGTTGTTGTTATCAGAGTTGCAGCTGAAACAGAGTTCTGAGAAACTAATTAAGATGGCATGAAAAGTAATAAACCATGTTACATTGAGGATGCTTGAAATAGTCCCTTTCTATCGTACAACAAGCGAATACGTGCTGCAGTGTGTGTGTGTGTGTGTGTGTGTGTGTGTGTGTGTGTGTGTGTGTGTGTGTGTGTGTGTGTGTGTGTGTGTGTGTGTGTGTGTGTGTGTGTGTGTGTGTGCTTATTTACCTAATTGTGTTCAAGGAAAAAGACCAGATGCTAGTAACTCGCCATCTCCTGATCTTTCATGTTTTTCCTCGCTAACACTTATCAAATCTCTCCTGAATACTATGATTACATACACCATTTACTGTTTCCTAACAAAACCTCTTCCAATTGTCAACTATTATTGCACTAAAAGGGGACTTTCTTACATCCTGCAAAGAAATTCCTTACGAAGATTAGAGCGCTGACCTCTAGTTCTAAAGCCAGCTAAATCAAAATATCGCTCCCTGTCCACTCTATCAAACCGTGAAAGTATTTGAAAGGCGGCATCGTCTCCAAAGTCTTCCTTCTATTTTCAAGCAATGGTAAGCACCTCTCTCTTCAGTCAAAACCATGAAGGAATTTAGCCACTTGTCTAACCATTCACGCACATTATTTAGACATTTTCATGAAGTTCACTACCATTATACGTATCATATATTTTCCTCACAAACTTTGCATCATCTGCAAAAAAAAAAAAAAATGGTTTTACAGACTCCGGCAGGTCATTTATATACATAGGAAACAGAAGTGACCCTAAAACTGATCACTCATGAACGCCACTGGTAACCTATCGCCTGTCAGACACTGCATCTCTAACTCTCAGTTCCCTTCCTTCTCGATATGATGTGGAAACTATGTGCGTGTGTGTGTATATATATATATATATATATATATATATATATATATATATATATATATATATATATATATATATATATATATATATATATATATATATATATATATATATATATATATGAATAATGGGGAATCTGTAATATGAACATAGTGGCATTCAGACAAAATGCGTTCATTCCTAAGTATAGCAGATATAAGCTATAAGGTTGGATCCCTTTTAACCTTCTGTGGTGTGTAGTTGGTAGCGCCTTGACATAGTAATTATAAGTCCTAGGTTCGAGTCCCGGTCGGGGTAAAAAAATTATTCATGTTTTCACATATGTAATGTGCTTATTTGATTATAATATATATATATATATATATATATATATATATATATATATATATATATATATATATATATATATATATATATATATATATATATATATATATATATATACACACACAGACACACACTAGAGAAAAAATCCAACATATCCAAGCTCTAACTATTTAAGAAGAATTCCTCTCTCCATCACATCAAATCTAACGAAAAAAAATATGAAAAACTATTATTCACTTATACCCAATTACCACAGTTAAAGAAGTTATAAATCTTTCCGTCAGAATCGCGAGAGGGAAAAGGAGTGAAAGACGCTTCCCAATCCCTATCACCTTAGAGGGTGATAGTGACTTCCTGGGTTCTGGATTTAGTCTAAGGAATTTGGCCCTCTTTATTATACCTGTAATTTCATAGCTATGTATACATATACACGTGTAAATGGATAGATAGACAGTTAGAAAGACAGACAGATGAAAAAGACAGAGGGGTGAATAGGCACATGCTGATACTTCCAGAGGTGACTATTATAAAAAAACAAAACAAAATGTGCATGGTATTTTTTGGTATACACTATATATTTTAAAAATGTGACTCAGGGACGGGAAATAAGAATTGGCCTCATTGGAAACAGGCACCATGTATATATATGTAAGGAAAATTAGCTGCTTACGGACAAGGCAGAAATAAAAGAATTATAAAAATAAAAGGACAGGCCGAAAGAGCAGTCAAAGTAATGAATACCTAATAATGAAGAAAAAGAAAACAAAGCAGAACAGAGATGTGGAATGTTACGACTTTTTAGATGTGACGGGATATGCCAGATTATTCGGTGCAGATGTAGGTACAGAAGAAGAATCGTATATGAAGAAAGCCTTGACATCGACTTGTTCTGGAAAATATGGTCAGAAACTTTTATATGCATTGTAGTAGGTTGGCCCATGCCACCAATCACCCGTTGCGATGCTACAGCTGAAGGATCTTGTGAACTTAAATAAGACAGTCCATGACTGTTCGATGTAAGTTTCCTTCAGTTACGGTTCTTTTTTTATGCGATGCTACAGCTGAAGGGTCTTGTGAACTTAAATAAGACAGTCCAGGACGGTTCGATGTAAGTCTTCCTTCAGTTACGGTTCTTTTTTTTATGCCTACATCAGCACCGAATATTCTTGGATATTCGTTACACATGTCTTATTATCCATTCTCATCTGACAGGTAACAATACTCCCCAGACCCGATGGGGTAGATTTTTCTATTCTGGTGTCACAATTATAAAAAACAAAATATATAATATATGTGAGGACTAGCTTGAATATGCAGCACCCTTCAAATCCAGACCTGAAAAAGCATATAAATAACTTGGAAAAGTTCAAGAAGATGCTACGAGGCTGGCGACATACATATGAAATCACAGTTATGAAGAAAGTCTGAAGGAGCTAGACTTACCACCACTTGATGCTAATAGAAAGAGTTGGGATATTTTTGGCGGCTTTAAATTCCTTCATAATATTGGTAGAGTTGATAGGAGTCGATCTTTTTATATGGGAACCTTTAGAATTAGAGGTCACAGTTCGATGATCCGTCAGAATTCTCTTTTGCAAAAATACTAATTGGTGTAAAGATAGTTGATAATTGGAGTTTCTCAACGACGATACAGTAAATGACAAATGTATTCAAAGCTTAATGGAAAGGTATTATAAGTGTTAGTGAGCAAAAAAAAACTAGTTGGTAAGTACAATAGGGTAAATTAGCACACACAAACACACACACATACACACACACATACACACACACACACACACACGCACACACACATACACACACACACACACACACACACACACACACGCACATACACACACACACACACACACACACACACACACACACACACACACACGCACACACACACCACTGGCATCCTTATGGAAAAGTTGAGAAACCTTAAAATGGTGTGGATAGTAATGAAAAAAAAAAAAGTGTTACAGAGGAGAGCCTAAGCTGCCTTTTGAAGAAAAAACAAAGAATATTGATTTTACCCTTAAGCTGGATTCTCATTATTCATACATACAATATACTTAAAGTCCTTTAGCAGAGAGATAAAAAAATATAAAATAACTGACTCTCATAAAATAAAAATGGATTTTTGAGGGTGACAGATAAAAACTTAGGGTTAAAAGCTGTCCAAATAATTTTGACAAAATAACTTCAGTGAAGAACTGTTTTCAAGACCTTTGTGAAATAGAATAAGGCTAAGATGTTGCTCTCCTCTGCGATTTTTTTTTTTCATTCTAATTAATTTTCTCCCTATTTTCAAAACAACTTCATATCTCTCTCCTCTCTCTCTCTCTCTCTCTCTCTCTCTCTCTCTCTCTCTCTCTCTCTCTCTCTCTCTTCAGGATTACAGACTCGCTGCCAAACACTCCCCTAAATCGACGATTCTGTAGGCGTGCATAGCATCTCCTCACGACAATTACTTCAAAACATAGTCATGAATATCTCTCCTATGAAAGCCCCCGCCAAGTCATAAGGCTTAGAAAATACATAATATGATGTGAGGGATTAGTGATTAATAGCATTTCTACAATTGTAAGAGATCGAAATGAAGTGTGATGAAAGCAAACTTCCCTAAACAGCTCATCAACTTCTCTTTCACGCACATGCATGATATTGTAAATGGGCGTCATTCATATGATCTACGCCTCCGGTTATTCATTCCATCCTTTCATTTACAATTATTTTTTATTTCATTTTAGTGTATTATTATTAGCTTAATAATGATGATGATGATAATAATAATAATAATAATAATAATAATGATAATAATAATAACAATAATAATAATAATAATAATAATAATAATAATAATAATAATAATAATAATAATAATAATAATAATAATAATAATATTGATAATGATAATAATGATAAGAATAATAATAATGATAATAATAATAATAATAATAATAATAATAATAATAATAATAATAATAATAATAATAATAATAATAATATTGATAATGATAATAATGATAAGAATAATAATAATGATAATAATAATAATAATAATAATAATAATAATAATAATAATAATAATAATAATAATAATAATAATAATAATTATAATAATAATAATAACAATAATAATAATAATAAACATGTATTATTGCTATTTTTATTATTATTATCATTATTATTATTATTATTATTATTATTATTATTATTATTATTATTATTATTATTATTATTATCATTATTAGTATTAGTATTATTATTAGCATTATTATTATAATTATTATAATTATTATTATTATTATTATTATTATTATTATTATTATTATTATTATTATTATTATTATTATTATTATTATTATTATTATTGTTGTTGTTGTTGTTGTTGTTGTTGTTCCGTTCCGGTTTTACGTCAAGGACTCCCTTTTCTACCAAGGGCTAGGACGGTTGCCTTCTTGCGAATGATTTGTTT
>JAXCGZ010013220.1:0-5000 GCA_037179515.1 Halocaridina rubra
TACATTGCGCTTGCAGTAAGTGTTCGTACAGTATATACTTACTACGGAAAGTACTGTGATTAATTTTTTTTGAATACGCACTTAACCTGGTATAAAAGTTTCGAATATATCCTGAGGAAAAGAAATACATATTCAGGTTGGAATGGGTTGCATTTTAGCTTTGATTCCAATTATCACTGACAAAATAACAGTCATAAGTTTCATAGTAACAATTTCTCATTTCTTTGGCCAGTAATCGTTTCTCAAAATTTATTTTTCAGTAATTCAGAATTATGCTTTTCTTTTCATTTTTAGATGGAGATCTTCTTCCAAATATCTTGGCGTCGAAACAGTTATGATGGAGGGAACTGTAATGACCAAATAATAAACAATGGGGATCTCATTGGGTCAGGATCAATGAGGTGCCAGAGTGGCTGCTCAGAATTTGTTTCTATATCTATGGAATATCGCTGTACAGATTACAGTTCATCAGAAAATTGGTCATTTGGTGAAAGACGCATCAACTACAATTTCAGTGCTTCTGATGATCAAATACGAATTGGTTACAGTAGCTGTTGTTGGGTCTTGCCTTTTAGCTCTTCCTGGAATGTAGCCACATCATTTAGCTTAAAAAAGAGAAATGATACTGGCAGAATTAATTCAACGCCAAGAGCACTAACAGCTCCGGTTATGAGACTGCAGTTAGGTTGTAATCATACAATAGCTATTCCAGTAAGTGATCCTGATGGGGATATTGTTCGGTGCCGGTGGGCCGAAACTAGGCAAGAGTGTGATGGCGTCTGTGATGCCTTTCCCAGTGCAGTCCTCAATGAAGATTCTTGCACAATAACATATGAAGCTATTCACGGCACAGGTCTAAGAGTAGCTGCCCTAATGATAGAGGACTTTGTGCCAGAATCTAATACTTCATTGAGCAGTGTTGCTTTGCAGTTTATAATTGATGTTTTTACTTCAACAGCTTCATGTTCAGCTAAACCCGAATTCATTTCACCAACCTTTAAACCAGGGACTTGCATTGCACTTCCACCAAACACCGAATTCTTTACACAACTGATAGCTACAGCTGGTGCTAGTGGAGTAGCCATTACTGAAATTGTAACAGTTTCTCCTGCTGGTTTTACAAAGTCCCCTGTGACCCAAGCATCTAATTCTGGAGTATATTATGTAAATATTACCTGGAGTCCTAAAGTAGATCAATATAATCAAATTCATTCTTTTTGTTTCCATGCTGTCAATTCTGTGGAACAGTCTAGCGAGTTATCTTGCATTCAAATGATGGTTGGCTTTTCCCAACCAACTTTAAATGAGAGCACCTTGGCACCGAAAAATAATGAAATGGTGAATCCAGAAAGCGTAATGCTAGAAATGCAGTTTACGCAACCAGTTCAACGCCCCTCTGTAGATGCATATCTGATGTTTGTAAACCGTGAGACTAATGTCATCCTCTACTCGGTCAACTTTCTTGATTCTAGTGAAATATCATTTACAGATTCACAGAATATTGTCATCCAACCTAATTTTACATTTCCTGAGAAGACACAAGTGTACGTAGAAATGGAAAGGGGAATTGTGGTTGGCTTCCAGGGCTGCGGTCCAACGAATGAGCCTATAACTGATGATAGATTTTGGACTTTTTTTACCAAAGATATAACTCCTCCATCTTTACTTTTCATGAACTTTCCCTCGAGGACTAATAGAAATGTCACATTTCTTTGGACTCTGAATGAACCCTCCTACAGCTTCTGCAGCCTCGATGCAGGAGAACTCAAGAACTGTTCTGGCGGAGAATTTAACGCAAATCACCTCTCAGAAGGCTATCATTCATTTTTCATTCTACACAGAGATCTAGAGGATAACTCTGCAAATACATCTCACATTTTCTATGTTGATGTTATCCCACCCAATGTCACATTCTCTTCTGTCCCAGAGAATATATCAAATGCAAACCAGTTTGCATTCAATTTCCACTGTGATGAAGACGATGGCTGTTCATATTTCTGCAGCTTTCAAAGTTTCCCTTTCTCGGATATGACTTTTACATCATGTCCTGGAGCCTATTTCATGACGCCTTTACTAATTGATGGAAATCAGTATGTTTTTAGTGTCTATGCAGTGGACTCTGTTAACAATGTGGGTAATGTATCATCTTATATGTGGAATGTAGATCTAACACCACCTAATATCACTATTACAAATGCTGTCATTCCCTGTATATCAGACAGTACACCAAACTCTACAGGCTTTCCTACGGTGTCTGATAATATGGATGCAAAGCCTACACTAACCTATAGTGATTATGATGACTCTTGTACGATTGCACGCACATGGATGGCAACAGACGTTGCTGGCAATATAGCTCAAGTTCAACAAATAATAACAATGACATTTTTACCTCACATTAATTTTCTCTCGTTTATATCATTTTCTTGTTCAAGTGATTTGGGAATACACCATGTTTCTCAAGAAACTGCATCAGCACCAAATCCTTGTAACAGACCATTTGCCCTCTCAAGCCAAGATGACCTTCAAATTTATCCGTGCCCAGGGTTTTTCAACAGAACTTGGACATTAAATGATTCATGCATGGGAGATGTCTTAACAGCTACACAGATTATTGAACTTTATGATATTTGTTCTGCTGGTGCTTGTGGGAGGAATTATTCCCAGCCTCATGGCATATGTTTACAAGGTTCATGTTTATGCAATAGGCCCTGGTATGGTGATAACTGTGATATTTTAATATATACACCACAGCTCCAACAGGAGGAACCAAAGTTCCTCTTAGAAGGCGAGAATTTCAATCTGCAGACTACGTTGATTCAGGGAACACAGCCTATTACGTGGAGTTTTGTCCAAGCTCCTGAGAGGTCAAATATAGATTATAGTACTGGCCAACTGTCCCTTAATGGCATTAGGGTTGGGAATTATACAATTACAGTCAGAGCACAGAATCAGGTTGGCTATGACGAGTTGTCTATATATGTAGTTGTGAGTCGAACTTACACGGCAAAACTGGACTCATCACCCTTTATTACATTACATGCACCTCAGCCTCTTGAACTGACTGGTATCGTGGAGTACGATGGACTTAGTCCTATTAGCACCTTGCTAAATGGATATGTTCCCGTGTGTGTTGATGTTTATAACACCTTAACAGGTGTTCTTAGATCAGTCGATGGCTACAGCAATCATTCAGGGTACTTTTCACTTACGTATTATCCATCAATCAATGAATATGGGAAATATGAGGCCTGGGCGAGGCATCCTTCTGAGTCCAAAAAGTCTTCACAAACTGGCTGGAAGATTCTTGGAATGCACTTCAATCAACGGCATCTGTTATTAGAAGGAGATACCGTTGGGAATTTCCAGAACTTGTATAAAAATGTAACAATTTTAATCAATGACGGACCAGGAGACTTGCATTCAATACAAGCACAACCTCTTCCTATACAAATAGCAGCCGGAGGTATCATTCTTTATATCACTTTCAATGGAAACAATAATATTCCCTCTTTTACCAAGAATTCAACTGTGAATGTTGATATCTCTCTTGAGACACCTGGTGCTTTATATTCTTCATTTCCTGTTATTATACAGAGTATAGAGGGCACGAAGATCACTCTTGCAATAACTATAGACATAAAAGAAAATCTCCCCATGATAAAAGTTTCTCCACCACAAATTAACAGCATAATTATTCGTGGTAAGCAAAAAGCGTTTAATATAGCAATTACCAACATAGGAAAAATCAGCGGACATAATTTAAGTGTAATACTTCCTGATATGTCACCGTTCACCGTTTTGGGTTTTGGTCTGAATAATGCCAGTGAACATGGAATTACTCTTGGAAGTAATGAAACAGCATTTGCTAGCCTACTCGTACAAATTCCTACAGAAACCCCCTTAGGCACATTTTCTGGAAGCATCCGATTTCAGAGTCTAGAAACTTTTACCAATGTTGCCTATCAAATAAAGGTTGCTTCAGACACCAGTATGAACTTAACTGTAGCTGTTGAGGATGAATATACGTATTTTGCAGAGGGAAATCCTCTAGTTTCAGATGCTATGGTGACTTTAATTAACAACCAAAAAGGCATCAGGGAAACTATTTCTTCTTCTGAAACTGGTACTGCAACTTTTGTCAACATCATTGAGGACAGATATGAGTTGAATGTCGAAGCTCCAGGACATAATAATAGAAGAATTATTGTCGTAACTTCATTTGATAATCAGGCCATCACAGTTTTCTTGGAAAGGAGAGCAGTTACTGTTACTTGGTCTGTTACGCCAGTCAGTATAAAAGACACCTACACCATCACAGTCGAAACAGATTTTCAGGTTAATGTGCCAATGCCAGTGGTCACTGTTACACCTTACAATCTCAATATTGAGAACTTCGAACTTGGGTTGGAGGATCTCATTGAATTGAACGTTACTAATCATGGACTAATCCGAGCAGAAAATGTACAACTTGATATGCCGGACAACCATCCTTTCCTTGTATTCACTTCCCTTACTGAAATTCCCGTTCACTTAGAAGCAAGAACCTCAATCATCATTTTAGTTCGCATTACTAGGACTCAAGAGACCAGGGCTGTTCCAGTAGCTGTGGCTGTTCAGTGGATATTTTACATAATCAATGTGTTGTATTCATATTACTGTGGCAATTTAGTGAATAAAGAAACTCCTGTCGTACTCAGGAAGCAAACATATGTCCCCATTGGCTTTGGTGGGTGGCCAGGTTTTGGTAGTGGTTTTAATTCGCATTCCTCTACAACCAATGATCTCTGTGATAAGTGCGTTGCTGCTGCAGTTGGGTGTATTCCCACGCCAAATTTTCTTGGTGCTTCGTGTATTGCATTGGAGGCTGGTGGAACTGCATTAGGAGGATCTCCTCCAAGTACAGGACAGGATGTCTTAAATATAGGCTTAAATATATGGAAATATATAGATTGCATTTCAGGGAGCAATCACTGGCCTATTTGTATAGCTGATCTTCT
>JAXCGZ010013220.1:15000-20000 GCA_037179515.1 Halocaridina rubra
AATAATAATAATAATAATAATAATAATAATTCTATCTATCTACCTTGGCTGTTTCCCCCTTTACTTGGGGGGTAGCCGACATCAAAAAAGAATACAATAAGGGAAATACTTTGCTCTATGGGCATTGACGAGGGAGCTAGCGACCGTTCAGATGGCACCGCTGGAGTGCCACAGCCCATCCTCCCGGCTCTTCCACAACCTGTGTCGCTTCACAACTGCCAACTCCCCTAGTGCCCCTACCACAGGGCTACCTCCGTATGATGCAGCCCCGTGGTGACAGCAGATGCCCATCAGAGCTGCGTCACAATCGCTCACCACTCATTCCTATTCCTAGCACGCTCGCTTGCTTCCCACACATCCATCCTCTTATCATTCAGGGCTCTCCTTACTCCATCTATCCAACCAAACCTAGGCCTCCCTCTAGCATTTAACCCATCAACTCTTGTTTCATCACCATTTGCAGCAGTCTTTCATCATCCATCCTTTCCACATGGCCAAACCATCTCAGAACATTCATATCTACTCTGGCTGCAATTTCTCTCCTCACACCCGTTCTTGCTCTCCCCGCTTCATTCCTAACCCTATCCAACCAAGATGCACCAATCATACTCCTCAGGCATTTCATCTCAAACACATTTAGTATCCATCTCTCACTTACTTTCATACCCCATAACTATGATCCATACATCACAGTTGGCACAACCACTTTCTCATACAAAACTTTCTTAACATTCATTTCCAACCCTCTATTCTTCATCACTCCTTTCAACGCACCCAACACTTTACATCCTTCATTCATTCTGTGACACACATCTGCTTCCACGCCACCATTTGCAGCTATAACCGAGCCTAAATACTTAAACTGATCAACTTCCTCAAGTGTCTCTCCATTCAACATAACATTCAATCCAGCACCATCCTCATTTCTTGTACACCTCATAACCTTACTCTTTCCCACATTCACTTGCAACTTCGTTTTTTCACACACCATTCCAAATTCTGACACTAACTGACACAGCTTCTCATCTGAATCTGCCACCACCACAATATTATCTGCAAACAGCAACTGATTCAGCTCCCACTCGTTATCATCCCCATCTACCACTCTCAAACCTCATCCATGCACTCGCTTGTTCACTGCTCTTACGACTCCATCAACATACAAATTGAAGAGCCTTGGTGAAATCACACATCCCTGTCTCAGTCCCACACTCACTGGAAACCACTCACTCACTTCATTCCCTACCCTAACACAAGCTCTACTGCCCTCATACAAACTCTTCACTGCATGCAACAATTTACCATTAATTCCATATAATCTCAAAACATTCAACATTGCCTCTATCAACTCTACCATACGCTTTCTCCAAATCCAAAAATGCATAATACACATCCTTACCCTTTGCTAAATATTTCTCACATAACTGCCTAACTATAAAAATCTGATCTATACAACCTCTACCTCTCCTAAAACCACTCTGCACTTCCGCGATCACATTTTCTGTCTTATCCCTAATCCTATTAACCAGTATCCTACCATACACTTTTCTTACCACACTCAACAAACTTATACCCCTAAAATTACTGCACAATAATAATAATAATAATAATAATAATAATAATAATAATAATAATAATAATAATAATAATAATAATAATAATAATAATAATAATAAAAATAATAATAATAAAAATAATAATAATAATAATAATAATAATAATAATAATAATAATAATAATAATAATAATAATAATAATAATAATAATAATAATAAGTAGTAGTAGTAGTAGTAGTAGTAGTAGTAGTAGTAGTAGTAGTATAGTGATAGTAGTTGTAGTTGTTGTTGTTGGTGGTGGTGGTGGTGGTGTTGGTGTTATTATTATTATTATTATTATTATTATTATTATTATTATTATTATTATTATTATTATTATTATTATTATTATTATTATTATTATCATTATTTTTATTATTATTATTATTATGATTATTATTTTGATTATTAATATTATTATTATTATTATTATTATTATTATTATTATTATTATTATTATTATTATTATTATTATTATTATTATTATTATTATTATTATTATTATTATTATTATTATAGGATTTTTTTATAGTCACTGTGAGCTACTCTTTTACTTCAGAACTATTGATACCTACAAATGAAATTATCATTTTGTCACCTCATGACTCTCAGTCAGTAATACACCTATAAGTATGCAAGAGAGGCCAGTGGTAGAACAATATCCTCAAGAAATTTGGTTCGATAAAGGCAAAAATAACCCTTACCACAACTAAAAGAGGAACCAAAGTCGTTTAAATATGCAGGCTTGATGTGCGAACTGAAAAGAGAAATAAATAGATATGCTAGGCCAATGATAGATCAGTATCAAGAAATTTTGGCAAGCACAATCTCTTCCCTTATAAAAAAATATATTAATAAATAAATATATAAATAAGCTGTGAGATGAATTAAAAAAATGTTGGTTTAATCAAGGCCCATGGCACAACCGCCCGTTGCGATACTACAACTGATGGGTCTTGTGGACTTAAATAAGACTGCCCAGGACAGTTCGTTGTTAAGTCTTCCTTCAGTTACGGTTCTCTTTCAATGACAACATCATCACCGAATACTCTTGCATATTAAGTATTCAAGTTTTATTATCCCTTCACATCTGACAAGTCACAATACTCCCCATTTCTGTTTCCCTTTATGCCCAGGCCTGATAAGGGTAAATTATTTTTCCGGTCAGGTGTCACAATCACAGAAAACAAAATTTACCTTTCCACTATGAATATAAATAGATAAATGAGAGTTGCGAGACGAATTCAGGCTTGGCGAGTGAACTAAAAATGGAAGGGAAAAAGAGTGTTAGGTTCGGCTCGTGACATAACTACATTTCAGGCAACAAAAGGAAATAAATTGATTCCAATCTAACTTGATAGAGAAACCTGTTTAGGTAAATCGAATGAAGTCTCATAGCCTATACAGTTTTTGTTTATTTATTTGTTTGCTTGTTTGATTGGTTTTATTTGCATTCGTGTGTTTGCTTTCCATTTGAGTTTCTGAAATACACGTGTTTGTTTGTGTGAAGCTGTATTAGGTGTTTGTTTTCAATTTGAATTTCTCAAGTGCATGTGCCACATCTTATTTGTTTGTTTGTTTGGTTGGTTGGTTTTATTCGCATTATTGCGTGTCTTTTCCATGTGAGATTCTTAATTACATGTTTATTTGTGTGAGGTTGTATTAGTGTGTGTGTGTGTGTGTGTGTATGTGTGTGTGTGTGTGTGTGTGTGTGTGTGTGTGTGTGTGTGTGTGTGTGTGTGTGTGTGTGTGTGTGTGTGTTTAATTTGAGTTTCTCATTTAAATGTGTTTACTTGTGTGAGGCTTTATTTGTGTTAGCGCTATTCTTTTTTTTTTTGTACATACAAACACACACACAAAATATAAAATTACGGTTTTCAATTCTAAGAGATTAATCAACTTTTTTTTTTAATAATTACAATAAATAAAAACTGGGGAAAAAACTATATCTATCTATATACATGAGTCATATTCCCCCTTATAAGGGAGGTTGAGTCAAAGAAAAATACCCTGACTATGAGGGGAAAAATAAAGATGAGGGGATTCCAAGTCCCCTCGCTCCGCCCCATTTAGTCGACTTTTACGAACGTAGGGGAACACGGAGGAAGCATTCTTGCCCCCTCCCTCAGGGGGGAAATATAAGAATAAAAATAAGAATAAAAAAATAAAAATAAAAATTCATTTTTATAACCCCGTTGGCGTTTTTAGTTTGCACATGAAGTTCATTGGTCACAGAAACATTTCTAATATTATACACTTTTTGTTTGTTTGTTTAATTTGCTTGTTCTTTGTTTTCTACATATGTCTTATTTTTTGTCTTCATTTGTCTGCTGCTTGATGAAATCCAGAAAATTAATTAATTCTAGATAATCCTCCTCCTTTATACTGTAATATAATGGCTACCTCCTCCTTTTCACTTATCCCTCATCCCTCCCACTTAACCGGATAATAACTTTACCTTTTATTTCAAATATTCCAGATGATACCTTTCCCTTTTCTTCAAAATAATCCCTCTCCTCCCTTCCAGATGATGCCTCCAGTATTTTCCAGACTGTCTCTTTAACTTTACCCCTTCCAGCTTACTGCCCCATCCCTATGTTCCAAATGATGGCTACCCTTCCTATCCGTTCCACGTTGATTCCCTGCCTTTTCCAGATGCTTACCACATTCTAATATACTTCTAGGTTGTCCTCTCTCATTCCATAATATTACAACGCTTCCATTCCTTACTCCAGGTGATTTTATTCTTTTTTCCAAATGCTTAACCCTATCCAAGCTGATTACACACGGGCCTTTCCATTTCATAAGAGAACGAGTTTTCCGTCCCAAGTGCAAGGTGATTTTCCTTCCTTTTTTAAATGATTGCCATCCTTCCATTTTCCTTTCCATATGATAACTATAAATTCAACCCCATTCCGAGTACTTCTTCGTCCCCTCACTGATTCATTCTCCCCCATCTCTTCCATTCCCCATTCAAATCTAAGACCTCCATCTCTTTCCCTTCTAGATGTCTATATCCCAACCCTCTTTCAGATGATATCCTTTTTATTCCTGATAAGTGTTCCCCTCTTCCATTCTTCCATATACATGAATATCTTCCCATAGATACTCCTCTATTTCCAAATGAATGTCTTTCCTCCCCCTTCCAGATAATTCTCCCCCCTTTCCCTATCCATATAACTCTCCTCTCTGCTCCACGCTGATATCTCTCTCTCTCTCTCTCTCTCTCTCTCTCTCTCTCTCTCTCTCTCTCTCTATATATATATATATATATATATATATATATATATATATATATATATATATATATATATATATATATATATATATATATGACTCTCACTACATCTCCCATCTCTTCATCTATAGTGTTGCATCTCTCTTCTATACTTCTATCTAAAATAC
>JAXCGZ010013220.1:25000-30000 GCA_037179515.1 Halocaridina rubra
AATTTAACAAACACAAATTTGAGGTTAGAGAAACTCCTGACAACAAAATCACACTTTCAAACAACGAGACTGCTTGGGTGTTACTGTGATCGTGAAAGTGTTACCAAATTTCTCTAGCGAAAACTAGCGAATTTTCAACTTAGAATTAGCGCATTATTGGAAAACTTAGTCCAAATAGATATATAAATTATAAAATATAAACAATAACTTAATCTACCTGATACAAAAAAATAAACAAACTCTTTTTGAAACTAATATATTCTTTGCAAAGTATTCAGCGTTCAAAGTTCATCTTCTATTAAACTATAAACTTTAAAAATAGACGATATGTGTTCAGTTCAAATCTGTATGATCTGTTGTTGTTGTTGTTGTTTGAGATTAAAGCCAACCTTGTCTTGGCACGGGCCCTTGTCCAAAGGACAGCCCGTAGCTTAGAGGTTACTAATCTTGAGTTGTTTTATCACCTTGGTGGCTCGAAAGTTTGCAAGGTGATGAGATGGGTATCCAGGTTGTCAAGTAACTTCTTTACTATTTGGGCTGCATGATCTGGAGTATTGGGGTGTTGCAGATCCATGTTTAATCCGTTCTTTAAGTTTTTTGCCTTTATACATTCTAACAGATAATGCATCAGGGCCTTATCTGTTATCTTGCCACAGTGTATGCACTCTTTTCCGGGGTTCTCAATAATTTTCCAGCAGCACTTGTAGCCAAGCCTGAGCCTAGATATTGTGACAGCCAGACTCCTTGGGGTGTACTTGGATACAGGTGAGGGTTCAAGTTTTGTTGCTCTCTTGTGCCATGTGGCAGAGTAGGAGCTTTTGTTGACCCAGTAGTTGTGGTTTTTCTGCTTTGTTTTCTGTAGTGCCAGCTTGGTTTTTTATTTGTATTGCTGTAGGCTGGGTTGTATAGAGTGCTGTATGCTGTGGCATAAGACAGCATCCTTGGCAAGTTGATCTGCGTTGTCGTTTAAGGGGATGTTGATGTGGCTAGGCATCCAGTTGATTGTTACCAGCCTTCCTTGTTGTTGATGTTGAACTAGCAGTGTTTGGACCAAGCTGACTAAGTTGATATTTTCTTTGAACTTTTGCTGTTGTTGTGCTTGGGCAGAGGAGAGTGAGTTGATATGTATGGCTACAGGTCCTTGTTCTTTTTTCATTGAGTGTTGTAGAGCCATTTTGATGGCAAATAACTCAGTTTGAAGAGTGGAGCAGGAGCCTGAAAGTCTCCAGGAATCTGTAAAATGTTCTGAGTAGACTGCTGCTCCAGTTGCAGGGATACTTGTGTTGACAGATCTGTCTGTGTAGTAGGAGATGCCTTCTGCTTGGTGAGTTTTTGTTATTGCAGTTAGAGCTGCTTCGTGCAGTTGTATCTTTGTATAAGTTTTCTTACTGTCAGGAAGACTAGTGGCGTAGAATCTTGCTGGGTGTACTCTCCATGGGGCTAGCGGTTTGTAGTGAGTGCAAGGCTTGTCTAATTTGATTTTTGCCAATCAGATGCCATGTTGCATTTATGTATGTTTTGCAGAAGCTTGCCGGCATAGGTGTTTGGGATGGGGAGTTCTGGATGTTTATTGAGGGCCTCTTTCAGTTTTTTTGGTGTGTGAGATCTCCTTTCAGAAAGCAGAGCCTTTGTTATGGTGTTGGTGTTGGAAACGTTAATCCAGCTATATAGAGGAGGTAGGTTTGTTTCCATTTGTGGGTTGCATATCATGGTCCACATAGATGCCCCCAGCATGTAACGCATGGCATTGTTCTGGATTACTTCTATGATGGAAATTTGTTGTGCATTGAGGTTGGCTAGGGTCGGAGCACTGTAGGTAATCAGGGATCTTATAGTGACTATGTAGAATTTCTTCAGGACCTGAAGACCTGCTCCTTCTTGGAGAGATGTCATATATCTCATAGGGGTTAGTCTGCTGTGTGCTCTTTCTCTGATATATGTGATTTGTGGTTTGAAGGTGAGTTGCCTGTCTATGTAAACTCCTAGATACATGAATGTATCAACGCACTCTATGTTTTCATTGGCTAGAATGAGCGAGGCTAATGGTACTGGAGTTTTTACGGCCATAGATTTTGTTTTATTACCATTGATTTTGAGTCCCAGCTCCTTGCTTTTCAGATGGAACAGATCTACTGCTTTTTGAGCACTGGCTAGTCTTTTGCCTCCTATGCTGATGAAGACTACGTCGTTGGCATAGATGAGGATGTCTCTTCCTTTGGGTACTTGTAGTTGCAAGAAGTTCTCCATTACCACATTGAAAAGCAGTGGACTGAGGATGCTTCCTTGTGGGGTACCATTTTCTAATTTCTTATACGTAGATAGTTATCTTTGGAATTTTACTCTAGTCTCTCTATTTCTGACATGGATTGAGACCCAACTGAGTAGATGTCCCTTAACTCCCTTGTTTGCTAGGGAGCTAAGAATGGCTGCTGGGTTAGCCAATTCGAAAACCTTCTCAAGATCTAAGAAGACTACGACTGCAGCCTTGTTGTTTATGCAGCTGAGGACATCCATAATACACTGTGTGGTGCCTACATTATCTCTGTAGGCATACAAATGAGGGTGCAGGGGGCCAATTTTGAATTGCAAACTCTTAAGCACCATTTTCTCCGCTGTTTTTTTCTGAACAGCTTAGTAGAGATGTGGACTGTGGATTCGTTGGGTATTTGGGTTTTGGTATAAGTTGAATATCCTGTTGACTCCAGATTTTTGGCCAAACCCTTAATATGTAATTGATGTTTGTCAGATGGAGGTAGGCGGTTTCATTTGAAGTGCCCATGTTATTGATCATTGTGTAGGTGATGCCATATGTTCCAGGGGCTGTTTCTTTCCCTTTATATTTGGTGTTTCTGAGTTCCTGAGTAGTGAATGGTGTGTCTGTGTCATATTTTTTGGTTGCAGGCATGATTTATGGTGTCCCATCTTTGTTGCTTTAGGTCATTATGGATACTTATTGTGCTTGGTGGAAGTTGTTGGGTTGCTTAACAGTTGGAAAAGGTGTCTGCAAGTATTTCAGCTTCCTCCATAGGTTTTGGATGTGTGGGTGCTTTGGTTGATTTTTTTCCAGACACCCTCTTGAGCATTTGCCATAGCTCGGTCTGGTTGGTGTGCTTATTTAACTTGGCACACCATTCCAGCCATTTGTCAGTTCTGATTTTTGAGACAGTCTTGTGGGTGCCTTTGACCACCTTCCGAAGAACTGCTCTCTTGGCATCTGTGGGTCATTTCCTATATAGTTTCCTGGCCCTATTTAGTCTTTGCTTGGCCTCTTTCACTTCTTGACAGTAGTACCATGAATCTTGATATTCCCTTTTGGGAGGTTTGTGTTTAGGTATGGAATTGTCGGCTGCTTTGTGGAAGGCGAAGATGAGGTCTTGTGCTAAAATGTTGACGTCTTCAGGTGCAGTATAGTTTGAATGCCACTGTGTTAAGGATTGTTGAAATTTTTTCCAATTTGCCAAAGTTTAATTCCATTTGGGAGGAGGGGGTGGAATTGGTGGAGGTTTAGGCAGTTGGATGTTTAATTGAGTGGCATAGTGATCACTCATGAGGTGAAGATGTATGTGTTGGAACCCCAGTGTTTATAAGATGAATATTAGGGAATTCATGCAAAAGATAAACAACGTGTTTGCCGTCATCATTGTTTGGCCTTGTTGAATTTAGAATTCTATGAAGGGCATTGAAATCGCCACCTCTGAAGGATGGCTCTTCAGCAGCAGTTGCAAAGAGCTCTCCACCGTCTAAGAAGCCGTTGATATGCTTGTAGATGTATATTGTTAACTTGTGATTTAGGAGCTGTATTTTAACAGCATGAATCTCCACATCATCCCTGCAGCCTGGAGGGTTGATGTTGGTGGCTGGGATGCAGTTTTTAACTAGAGTTATTTGTCCTCTATTAGTATGGTTCCTGCTGGTATTGTGAAGGCTTTGTATCCTGATTAAATTCAATTCTTTTCGTTCTCTGAAGAGCGTTTCTTGTAGAAGGATGATGTCAAAATCACCTTCCTTGGCTGCTGATTGCAGGGAAGCATACTTGTGTCTAATCCCACAAACATTCCATTGCAGAATCCTTATTGGGTCAAAACTTTGCGGTAGAGCTCCGGAGTGGTGAGTTCCTGCTCCCTCCTTGCGAGACAGGGGTCTCGGGACGGAAGAACCGGAAACTGGGTGATGCTGTACATCAGGGGGGGTTGGCTGGTGGCCACATGACCCTCAGGAAGGTTGTCGTGAGTTGATCTTTGTGGTGCAGCTTGAGGAGATGGGGTAGCCTCTGTTTGAGCTGTTGGTTCATTCTCAGCACAAGCAGCTAACTCATGAGGAGCTGGGCAGGCCTGGGCAGGATAAACTGAGGTCATGGCTACCGGTTTGGGGTTGTGGGTTCTTGCACAGTATATAAGTTTTTACAGTGCTCGGCTCATAGGGTTTTGTTCCAGCTGAACATTTAATATTTCTGCTAGCTGGTTGCGAAGCCTTGAAGCAGTATTCGCAGTTTGTTCTCCTTTATTGTGATGGTGTTTGAGTCCACTCATGGTGTTGTCTGAGAAGCTTGGTGTGAAGGTTTGGGGGTTTGTGGAGCTTTTGATGTTTCCTGGGCAGGTTGTTTGGTCAATGGATTGTCCAGATTCAGTCTTCTCCTTGGAGGACGAGGAGTTCTCTGAGGCTTGGGCCTGTTTTCCACCACAGGTGCTATGACTTGCCTGGGAACTAGGTTTGTCATAGTGGTTCTAGGTGGGTGTTTGGTTGGTTGAGGATTCCTGGAGGGCTGAGAGGTGGTTTTGGGCTGAGTTGTAGTTAGTATGCAGCTTAGTCTCATTTGGCATTTAGGGTTCCATGCATGATGGTTTCCCTTGCAGTCTGGGCATCTTGCTGCGGTGGTTGTGCCCTCCCTGTGGGCTTGGACACACTTCTCCGTGCTGTGTCTTCCACTGCAAACAGCACAGACTTCTGGAAGGGTGCATTGGGCTTTGTGATGTCCGAATCTCTGGCAGTTGTAGCATCTC
>JAXCGZ010013220.1:40000-57500 GCA_037179515.1 Halocaridina rubra
AGGTACACACCCAATTACAGCTGCAATGCACTTGTCGCAGAGATCTATAGTTGTAGAGGAAAAAGAATTAAACCCACCACCTCCACAAATACCACAACCTGATGTCCCACTGGAGCCGCCTAGTGTCCCACCGGAGCCACCTGGTGACACAATAACTGGTGTTGGAATTGTAACAGTAATGGGTACATATATTAACTTCCTGAGTATGACAGGAGTTACTTTATTAACTAAATTGCCACAGACATATGAATATGCCACATTAATTATGTAAAATACCCACTGAGCAGCCACAGCTATTGGAACAGCCCTGGTCTCTTGAGTTCTAGTAATTCGAACTGGAATGATGACTGATGTTTTTGCATCCAGTTGAACAGGAACTTCAGTAAGAGAAGTAAATACAAGGAAAGGATGGCTGTTCGGCAAAGCAAGTTCAACATTTTCTGCTCGGATTAGTCCATGATTAGTAACATTCAATTCAATGAGATTCTTCAACCCAAGTTCAAAATCATCAATATTGATATCGTAAGGTGTAACAGTGACCACTGGCATTGGCACATTAACTTGAAAATCGGCCTCAATTGTGATGATGTAGGTGTCCTTTATATTGACTGGAGTGACGGACCAAGTAACAGCAACTGCTCTTCTTTCCAAGAAAACTGTGATGGCTTGATTATCAAATGAAGTTACGACAATAATTCTTTTACTGCTGTGTCCTGGAGCTTCGGCAAGTAATTCGTATCTGTCCTCAATGATGTTGACAAAAGTTGCGGTACCAATTTCGGAAGTAGAAATGCTTTCCCGGATTCCTCTTTGGTAGTTAATTAAAGTCACCAGAGCATCTGACACTAAAGGATTTCCTTCTGCAAAATATGTATATTCATCCTCAACAGCTACAGTTAGGTTCATACTGGTGTCTGAAGCAACCTTTATTTGATAGGCAAGATTGATATAGGTTTCTAGACTCTGAAATTGGATGCGTCCAGAAAATATGCCTAATGGGGTTTCTGTAGGAATTTGTACGAGTAGGCTAGTAAATGCTGTTTCGTCACTTCCAAGAGTGATTCCATATTCACTGGCATTATTCAGACCAAAACCCAAAACGGTAAACAGTGATATATCAGGAATTATTACTCTTAAATCATGTGCACTGATTTTTCCTGTGTTGATGATTGCAATATCAAACACTTTTTGCTTACCACGAACAATTATGCCGTCAATTTGCCGTGGATATGCTTCTAGTATTGGAAGATTTTCTCTTATATCTATAATTATTGTAAAAGTTATCTGCGTGCCTTCCGTACTCTGTATAATAAAA
Source organism: Halocaridina rubra (assembly GCA_037179515.1). Classification (NCBI taxonomy): domain Eukaryota; kingdom Metazoa; phylum Arthropoda; class Malacostraca; order Decapoda; family Atyidae; genus Halocaridina; species Halocaridina rubra. Next base: position 41,316 of record JAXCGZ010013220.1, read on the forward strand.
GGAAAGGAAGAATATAATGCACCAGGTGTTTGAAGAGAGATATACATATTCACGGTTGAATTCTGGGTAAAAGAAGGGATAATATTGTTTCCATTGAAAGTGATATTAAGAACAATACCTGCAGCTGATATTTGTATTGGAAGAGGTTGTGCCTGTACTGAATGCAAATCTCCTGGTCCATCATTGACTAAAGTTGTCACATTTGTGTACAACCACTGGAAATCCCCGACGGTATCCCCTTGTAGCACCAGCTGGTGCTGATTGGGTTTCATTCCAAGAATCTTCCAGCTAGTTTGTGAAGACTTCTGAGACTCAGACGGATGTCTCGCCCAGGCCTCGTATACGCCATATTCATTTGGCGATGGATAATATGTTAGAGAAAAGTATCCTGAATGATTGCTATAGCCATTAACAGTTCTAAGGACGCCTGTTAAAGAATTAAAAACATCAACAGAGACAGGAACATATCCACTGAGCAAGGTGCTTATAGGGCTTACTCCTTCATATTCCACGAAACCAGTCAGTGCAATAGGCTGAGGTACATATAATGTAATATCAGGTAATGAATCTAGTTTTGCAGTGTAAGTTCGACTTACAACTACAAAAATAGATAGCTCGTCATAACCAACCTGATTCTGTGCTCTGACTGTAAATGTATAATTCCCAACCCTCATACCATTAAGGGTTATTTCACCAGTTCTATAATCTACATCTGACCTCTCAGGGGCTTGCACGAAACTCCACGTAATAGGGTGTGTTCCTTGAATCAATGTAGTCTGCAGATTGAAATTCTCGCCTTCTAAGAGGAACTTTGGTTCCTCCTGTTGGAGCTGTGGTGTATATATTAAAATGTCACAGTTATCACCATACCAGGGCCTATTGCATATACATGAGCCTTGTAAGCATATACCATGAGGCCGGGAATAATTTCTCCCACAAGCACTGGCAGAACAAACATCATAGAGTTCAATAAGCTGTCTAGCTGTAATGACGTCTCCCGTGCACGAATCATTTAATGTCCAGGTTCTGTTGAAAAACCCTGGGCACGGATATATTTGGTGATCATCTTGGTTTGTAAGTGCAAAAGGTCTATTACAAGGATTTGGCACTGATGCAGTTTCTTGCGAAACATGGTGTACTCCCGAATCACTTGAACAAGAAAATGATATATAAGGAAGCAAATTAATGTAAGGTAAAAATGTCTTTGTTATTATTTGTTGAACTTGAGCTATATTGCCAGCAACGTCTGTTGCCATCCATGAGCGTGCAATCGTACAAGAGTCATCATAATCACTATGGGTTAGTGTAGGCTTTGCATCCATATTATCAGACACCCTAGGTAAACCTGTGGAGGTTGGTGTACTGTCTGATATACAAGAAATGGCAACATCTGTAATGGTAATATTAGGTGGTGTTAGATCTACAGTCCACATATAAGATGACACATCACCCGCATTGTTAACAAAATCCACTGCATAGACACTAAGAACATACTGATTTCCTTCACTCAGTAAAGGCGTCATGAAATATCCTTCAGGACATGACATAAATATCATATCTGAGAGAGGCAAAGTTTGTAAGTTGCAGAAAAATGAACAGACATCATCTTCATTACACAAGAAATGGAACACAAATTGATTCTCATTTGAAATATTCCCTGGGACAGAGGAAAAAGTAACATTGGGTGGAGTCAAATCAACATAGAAAATGTGAGATGTGTTTGCAGAATTATTCTCTAGATCATTGTGTTGAATGAAAAATGAGTGGTAACCCTCTGACAGGTTGTTTGCACTAAATTCTCCACTAGAACAATTTTGAGGTTCTCCTCCATCGAGACTGCAGAAACTGTAGGCGGGTTCATCCAGAGTCCAAAGAAACGTGACATTTCTATTAGTTCTCGAGGGAAAGCTCATGGAAAGTATAGATGGTGGAGTTATGTCTTTGGTAACAAAAGTCCAAAAGCTCTCATCAGTCACAGGTTCATTCACTGGACCACAGCCCTGGAGGCCAACCACAATTCCTCTTTCTAGTTCCACATATATTTGTGTCTTCTCGGGGAACTTAAAAGTTGGCTGGACGACAATATGCAGTGAATCTATAAATGATGCTTCACTAGAATCAAAAAAGTTTACTGAGTAGAGAACGACATTCGTCTCTCTGTTCACAAATATCAGATATGCATACATATGGGGGCGCTGAACTGGTTGAGTAAACTGCATTTCTAATATTACACCCTCTGGGCTCACCTTTTCATTATCTTGTGGTGCCAAGGTGCTCTCATTCAAATATGGTGGGTAAAAACCAACCATTAGTTGAATACAAGATTGTTCACTAGACTGTCCCACAGAATTGACAGCACTGAAACAAAATGAATGAATTTGATTATATTGATCTACTGCTGGATTCCAGGTAATGTTTACATAATATGCTCCAGAATCAGACGATGAGGTCACAGGGGACTTTGTAAAACCAGCAGGAGAAACTGTTATTATTTCAGTAATAGCTACTCCACTCGCACCAGACGTAGCTATCAGTTGTGTAAAGAATCCGGTGTTTGGTGGAAGAGCAATGCAAGTCCCTGGTTTTAAAGTTGGTGATATGAATTCGGGTTTAGTTGAACATGGCAATGTTGAAGAAAAAACATCAATTATAAATTGTAAAGCTACAGTGCTAAATGATGTGTTAGATCCTGGCAAAAAGTCTTCTATCATTAGGGCAGCTGCTCTAAAACCTGTGCCATACACAGCCTCATATGTGATAGTGCAAGAGTCTTCATTGAGGACTGCATTGGGAAAGGCGTTACAAACGCCCCTGCATTCGTCATATGTTTCGGCCCAACGGCACCGAATAATATCCCCATCAGGATCACTTACAGGAATGGCTATTGTGTGATTACAGCCCAACTGCAGTCTCATAACTGGAGCTGTCAGTGCTCTTGGCGTTGAATTAATTCTGCCAGTATCATTCCTTTTTTTTGCACTAAATGATGTAGCTATATTCCAGGAAGAGCTAAAAGGCGAGATCCAACAACAGCTACTGTAACCAATTCGTATTTGATCATCAGAAGCACTGAAAGAGTAGTTGGTGCGTCTCTCGCCAAATGACCAATTTTCTGATAAACTGAAATCAGTACAACGGTATGCCATAGACACAGATAAATACTGTGAGCAGCCACTCTGGCACGACATTGTTCCAGACCCAATTAAATTCCCAGCATTAACTATTTCGTCATCACAATACCCCCCTGCACTACTGTCACGACGCCAGGATATTTGGAAGAAGATCTCCATCTGAGAACAAAAAAAAGGAAAAATTATTTAATTACTAAAACATGATTTTTTAGAACAAAAGATTACAGCCAAAGGATGTGAAAAGTCTTATTGTAAAGGTTGTTATTGTTGTTTAACCAACGATGAAGACAATTGATATCGTAGGTAAAATACGTATCGTTCAGATCTAAGCAAGCATTTATATCCCTCGTCTTATATTCAAGACATATAATCACAGTAGGTTCCGAAGTAAATACACACTGTGCATGCACTCATTGCAAATGCATTTAGCGAGGATTATTCATTTGTCTTTTCTTAGATTATATTGAAGTGAAGGAAATATACACACACTGTAGAGTTTGGGCTGCCTATCAGTTATAAATTTATATCTTCCAGCAAATGTGTATCCTATTATGGCATCAGGAATAAGAGAGCCAAAGAACTAATAAAGAAGGAGTCTTGCCTTAATATGTCTTACCTCCCTAGAATCAGAAAGAGGGTCCACAGGCTGTACCATGATGATTCCTCCACGGAAATGGGAGGCTTCCAAGGAGTGCCAAGTCATAACGAACCACAACATCCATCTCAGTCGGACCTCTCTCATTGTCTCTGAAAGAGCAACTGGTTGACACCATAAGAAGACTTTCAGGAATTGAAGTCTATTTCCTTACTGTATTGTTTTCTTCTGGAATTCAAACTTAGATCATAGGTGGAAGTTGATAAATCTCTGAATAAAGAGTACAAGAACAGTACTTACCTCTCCTGGAAGTAATTGGAATGATGAGTAATCTTAGCATAACTCTTTTTAATTAGAATCACCAGATTGTGCTTGTGCATATACACACTTACATACATAGTGTATATATATATATATATATATATATATATATATATATATATATATATATATATAGAGATATATAGAGAGAGAGAGAGAGAGAGAGAGAGAGAGAGAGAGAGAGAGAGAGAGAGAGAGAGAGAGAGAGAGAGAGAGAGAGAGAGAGAGAGAGAGAGAGAGAGAGAGAGAGAGAGAGAGAGAGGATCTCTTTAATCATTCTTTCAGAACTCTATACAATATTATGTACCCTTAGTAAATAACGGAGAAAATATTAGTGAAAAAAACATAAAAAATAAATTTAAAAAATTTGCTTCAACATAAATACTATCGTTTTATGATTACATATTTAATGTCTATTGTAGATGAAGAAAAAAGTAGAGCAAAAATGTTGTCACTCAAATTATAAAATTATTTAAAAAATACTTATCATATGAAAAGGAAAAGTAGAAAAGCAGTCGAGATGAAATATTCCATCACTCTGCACGATACATATGGATATACTTATATAATTATTCATATGATACTGACCTTACTGTTATATGGAATTGTTACAGCTTAGCTTTCCTATAATTTAAAAAATGAACAGATTTAGCAGGTGATTATCATACAAGCACACATACATACATACACACAAATACTCAGGCTCACATGCACGCGTACGCGCACAGTCACATACACACACGCTCAATAAATGTTTTCAAAACTGGAGGGACAAAACGGCTCTCAAGTATAGTCAAATTTAATACATATCCATAGACTTGGAGCCTTTTATCTTCATGTTGGAAAGACAACATAGAGTTAGACAAGGCAGATCTACATTAAGGAACTTGTTGGAATTTTATTACGAGGTAATCCTCATCTTACAGCAAAGAAAGGGCTGGGCATATTGCATATTCTGAGATCATCAGAAGGCGTTTGATCGTAACCTCCGAGAGAGATGGCCTGGTCATTTGGCGAGAAAATGCAATGACGTCACGCCATCTGGATCACCCTGGTCAGTTATATGTCCACCAGCAGATTAGTGCATTGCACTGCGACCTCCGAGAATTTGACCCGGTGTTCAGACGCCAGCACTCCTTTTAGGCTTGAGATGAGTGGCTGAAAACATGCCATATGTGTGCAGTGTTCCGCACTGCAAAGTAAATTACAAGAATGGCCCAAGAGTCAAAGTTTTTTCGTTTCCAAAAGACGAGGTCCTTGCCTTCAAGTGGTTAAAAGCAAGCAGAAGAGACCACTTCCCACCCACAGCCAGTAGTAAGGTGAATATGATCTCTATGGTATTAGTAATATCATGTAACAGTAACAGAAGTGCGATGGTAAGCCTAGTGTTAGTATTATTATAATATTATATAGGAAAATCATACAAAACGAAGTGTGTATACTGTGTAGCATTCAATAGTACGGCGGACGTGGAGTGAATTTTCCGTTACAACGGTTTCTCTTTATTATTATTATTATTATTATTATTATTATTATTATTATTATTATTATTATTATTATTATTATTATTATTATTATTATTATTATTATTATTATTATTATATTATTATTATTATTATTATTATTATTATTATTATTATTATTATTATTATTATTATTATTATTATTATTATTATTATTATTATTATTATTATTATTATTATTATTATTATTAAGGAAAAAGGGCACTGCCGGTGCACCAGGAAGAGAAGAGAGCTACATTAACCCAATACTACGATTAAAAAATATAAATAGTTAAACAGACATATTGGTACATATTAAAACAGCACCAAAGAAGTGGGCAATTTTGCCTTTTGCTGTGGCCAGTGTCATAAAAAAAAAAAGTAAGCTATACGTAAACCCTAAGAAGAAGGCACGGTGATATTACAAAGAACTTTCAACATTTAACTTGGTAGAAAAGCTGCTCTTATTTTTAGAAATATAAAGAACCACCCGACAATCATTAAATATAACAAATTAATTCACATAACTCAGCAGAGAAGGTGCCGGTGAAAAAGCTATATACAGGGTGTCCCAGGAGTTATGACATGCTTCAGGAGATGACAGTTTAGGTAATTCTAAGCAAAAATTATTCTATAAACACATGTGTTTTTTGCAGCTGTTCTGCAGTTAACGAGGTTTAAAATGTGAAAGTGGATGTAGAGTTGCATTGGAGTTACGTTGGGAGGGAAGTGGTCATCTCGCCACTCTGTCTTCCCTATGCATTGTTGCCAATTTGATGACCTGTACAAGTTTATTTGTACAAATTATGCATTGGGTTCCTCCAAATCTGAACTTTTGAATGAACATGTGTCTGGTAGGTTTGTAAAGAAAGCTGCTAATGAGCTGTTAATTACTGTAATGTGCAGTTAAAAATAACTAGGCTGCAGTCGGAAAATTAGGCTCTAACTCTATAACACTTGCAAACATGTATATCAATAGAATAGTTTTTGCTTAAAATTACTTAAACAGGAATATGTCGTATGGTGCGTGGCATTACTTCTTACCACTTTGATTTTATATTTTGAATTTATAAAGATGGCTGGATTTCCTAGTATATATATATATATATATATATATATATATATATATATATATATATATATATATATATATATATATATATTTATATATATATATATATATATATATATATATATATATATATATATATATATATATATATATATATATATATATATATATTCTGTTCAACAGATTAGTATATTTCATCTTTGGATACTCAGCAGTTCTTTTTATTTGCTACCTAGTAAGCACTGCTTACTAGAAGGCTCAAATTCTGAAGACATGTGTGGCATTATACGTCTGTGTAGGCTACTGCTGAGAAATCAGGATTTCGTGATGACTGCATCCTGGTAACAGTTAATTAAACTGCTGTAAAAAGAAAGGTAAGTTTTAATTCGTAATATATTAAAAAACCGCTGTTTTCTCAGGAGTATTCTCTGTTATTCATATTTACATGCATTATATCTTTGATGAAACATGATAGCAGCCGACAAATAATAGGTCTAATATCATTTACTTGCATTTATTTACATTACATGATTTGCTTCTCAAAATCAGTAATTACATATTTTAATGGACTACTTGAACTATCACCAATAATATTATGGTGATGCTGGCAGGGATTCAGCTCAATAAGATATTGCAAGAGCGTGAATGGGAAAAGTACTTTATGTGCCATATATGAGGAGCGGGCAGTAAAGCATAACCAGATGGTGTGACGTCACGGCCGATAAACCAGGCCATATCTCTTGGAGGTTACGGTTTGATACAGTCCCACAAAGGAGATGTTTAAACAAGCTGCCAGTATCGGTAAAATAGGTAGAAATATTTCAGAGTCAAAAATTACGCATTTCGAATGGAGAGAGCAGTGTCAGAGTAAATTCTGCAGTATCACACTGAGGAAACATTAGCAGTGGGTCTCCACAGGAATTATGCTGAAAGCCACTCCTGTACCTTACAAATGTTAATTACATGCCAGAGGCAGTAAAAAGAGTATCAGATGTGTTTGTGTATGAAACTAATATTGTAAAATGATTACGAAATGGAAACAGTATTAATGCAATTCATTCATAAAGAACTTGATGTCTACCATAGTGGTCGGATAAGTAGTCAGTTAGGATTGGCACTTCAAATGTAAAGTAATTAGAATGGTCAAGATTGCAAGAAGACCCACCATTAGGCACTAGTTAGGACTCGAAGTGAGCTTTAGAGGTTAATGTATTGGCAGATCAGTTCCAAGAAAAGCTTATAAATTAAAGAGTAAAGACAATTTGTGCTATTTCATCAAGACTGAGGGTAACACAATTGTACAAAGAAACTTGGAAGTACAAGTATTTCTGACCTATGGAAGGTTAAACATGTATATACAGCGCTTTACTAGAGTCTGCGCTTGGAAATATAATATAATAATAATATATATATATATATATATATATATATATATATATATATATATATATATATATATACTATACATCCACACACACACACACACACATGAAGACTTGAAAAATTCTGAGGGATATTATAAACATGATGCCTGAAATAGGGGACCTCAAATAATAATATTATATATATATATATATATATATATATATATATATATATATATATATATATATTATATATATATATATATATATATATATATATATATATATAATATTTCTTACCCTAATCTGGAGTCTAACTTAGAACCCATTTGACAATCAATCAATGTGGATATGGTGCTATCGACTGTATCATCGAAGGAACGATAAAGGAAGAGAAATACCTCTCATCTAACTGTAACACTTAAGAAATGAAAACACTACTGGTTGTATATGTTCATGTTACTCCCCCTTCCGAACCTCACTCGTAACTTATTATCACATGTGAGTCAAATGAGTAAAATAATCAAAGATATTCAGAAGAGTATTTTCAGTTCCCTAGCTCTACCTTTTACTACGAATTGCTTGAAACTTCTCATAGCAAGTTAGTTAAACATTTTCCATACCTCAGATTGATGAATATAAATTTTGGATGTCAACAATATAGTTGTATATTATCTGGGCTTTCCTTCAGACCTCAGTAGCGTCTGTCCTCCCTCTTCGGGTATCTATGTCGAACTGACAAATGTATTTTGAGTTACCACGGAGAATATTTTACATGACCGCTTTCTGAACACCTGCAACTTATAACATAATTAATGAATACCAAGAAAAAGCATTCCTCAGGAATCTTTGACAAGAAATTACCTATTTCGGACAAGCGTGAACTTTAAAAATACTTTTCTTTATTTTTTTAAGAGTTTCACCAACTTCACATCAATGTAATTATGTATCATATAATTCAAGCTCTTCTTCTTCCCATTTTTCTATTTCTTCTTCGCCTCATTATTTTTCTTCCATAAGTGGTGATTATTTATCACTAGCCCCTTACATACCAGAATTTCTTTTTGGATATTAAACATTACGATCTCACAGCCTTCCTGACAGCAACCTTTTCCATTTATCCCGGCTTCGAACCAGGATGAATTGATCTGGGTTGCTTCATAAGATCAAGGACTGGGAATGCAATATATATATATATATATATATATATATATATATATATATATATATATATATATATATATATATATATATATATTATATATATATATATATATATATATATGGACGCAAAAGTTTATCCTAGAGAAGCTTTTTAGACATCAGGGGACTCACTCTGGTCGCAAGCTACAGATTCATCCCTTCCTACCGACTGAGCAACTAAGCAGACAAATATCTGTATATCAAACCTTGCCAGATCACACAAGGAATTTTCCGTCGTACATGTTTCATATGAACTTATTAAAAACAAGGATAGAAAAAATATATCTATTCAAATTCAATATAGAAGTTAAGTTTTTTTTTTTTTTTTTTGCAAAATAACTAAAAAGCTATTGTACTTTCAATTAAAAAATTATACTAATTTAATTAGAAAACTTTAATTCCACTTCAAATTCTATTTATAAAAACATGAGAATTTTTCAAAATTTCTTTGAACTAACATAAAGGAAAAAAATTTACTTCAATCCAAATTCATCTAAACATTTCTCTCCTCTGTAAATCTTAACAAAAAATTTATTCCGCACACACTTACATGAGTATTTACACACATACATACACACAATACGAAGGTGGTGACTGAGATACGTAAATTCCATTAGGAAGAATGGCTGTAGGAGTTAGATTGACCACCAAGAGAAGTTAAAGGGAAGACGGGAGATATGGCACCGTTTTTTTAAATTCCCTCATGGTTTTGATTCGAGTGAACAAACAGCGATAACTTGATATGGGTGATTCTATATTTAGAACTAGAGGCCATACTTTATAGTTTCCTAGGAAAGCCTCTTTGCAGGATGGATGGAAGTAGTGTTTTAGTTTAAGAACAGGTGGTAACTGGACTTCGCTAAATGTGGACATGTTCAATGTTAAATGCATAGCATAGTTTTAAGAAAACTTCTACATATTCTGTAGATTTTATTTGTGCAATGTCTACATTTGTTGTGGCTTAGGTTATTGCTTTGTCTATTTACTCTGCACAAGGAGGAAGTAATAAGGGATAGCTGAGAAGTAATTATGATAAACTTGTAGATAATAAGACTTAAGTATTATAAATGTTACATTTGCTCCTAAAATTAAGAGACTGTTGCTGATATCATCAATTACCCGCCGCTTCGGGGAAATTAATTTGTATTTTTTGTCTGTTTCCTGTCATTAATAATATTCTTTTTCCAATATACTGAACACTTCGACAGCTTTCATTGGGCTCAGCAGATGATTATGATTTAGGAGATGAGGGCATTTCCAGACTGCCATGTCTTTATCTTCTCCTCAAAACAGCCCCATTTTCTTCGAAACTAACGAAATTTACCCTCTTAGTTCTAATAGCATTCTTAGGAATACAGATAGTCTCTAACTTGCCTTGGGGGAGCCACATAACCCAAATTTATAAGTCTGCATCTAAAAAATTGGGGTTTCAGTTTTGTTTACGTCATTACTTTGCGTATTTACAGTTATTTAAAATCTATAATGGTCTTATCCGTCCATGCTTAGAATACTGCTCAAACACCTGGGGATGCTTCTTTTTATACTAATCTCCTTGATTAGGTTGAATCTAAGGCAATCAGACTCATCAACGACACTGCTCTTACTTCTCATCAGGATTCTTTCCCTCTTCGTCGTAAGGTATCATCCCTTTCTCTTTTCTATCGTTACTACTTCCATTGCTGTTCCGATGGGCTGGTGTGTTGCATTCCTCCCCCACTGCCGAGGTCACGTAATGCTGGCGTCACACATAGCCAAAACTCCCGACCCGACTCTTAAGACCGCGTTCCGACGGAATCTTCGCTCAATCCTTGGAGATCCGGCAGATTTTTTAGATGACAGGTGCATTCCTGTGCCTGTCGGAAGTGCGTCATACGTCCTCATAAGCATTCCTATGGATCGTAATTGCAATCGTACGGAGTAGTTTGGACGCGTAATTTAGCGTACGACTGATCATACGCAAACGTAAGTCTCATCATAGAAAACGGGAAATTTAAATTTTTGACTATTACGACTGGGCCAACCATGCTCCCGACACTCCCTACCCATCGTAGGGGAACGTACACGTTCGTAGGGGGTTGTTCATTTTCATTATTTTATACTGAGAAGATATTAAGTTTAATATTTTACATTTAATAATGTAGTTATATTTTCCCTTACTTTTCCACTTGTATAATTATGTTAGAATTGATCCTAGTGAACAATAAATATATGGAATATATATATATATATATATATATATATATATATATATATATATATATATATATATATATATATATATATATATATATATATATATATATTATATATATATACATATATAACTTGGCTGTTTCCCCCTTTAACTGGGGGGTAGCCGACATCAAAAAAGGAAAACAGTTTATATATATATATATATATATATATATATATATATATATATATATATATATATATATATATATATATATATATATATATTTATATATATATATATATATATATATATATATATATATATATATATATATATATATATATATATATATATATATATATATATATATATATATATATATATATATATATATATTTATATATATATTATATATATATATATATATATATATATATATATATATATATATATATATATATATATATATGTATATATATATATATATATATATATATATATATATATATATATATATATATATATATATATATATATATATATATATGGGATATTTGTGAAAGTATAACCCTGATTTATATATTTGGCACTTCAGCTACTTATATATATAAGAAAATATATGTTGGCCATGTATGTTAATATATTTCATATATTTTGTTTGACACATTTATGGACTTGATTAATTCATATTTTGATATGAGGGAAAAAATAAATGCACATCATATCAAGAACACAGTGAAAGAAATGAGGAATTATATGAGACATTTACCAATAAAGAGCTTGATATATATTAAGAATGATTGTTATATTTTGTACATAGAAAGCAGACAGGAAATGTTTTTTTTTTTCTTAATGCTCACTCAAAGAAACGTGTCTGTACATTAACATCAAACATCAATAACAACAACAGCAACAACAACAACAACAACAATAATAATAATACTATAATAATAATAATAATAATAATAATAATAATAATAATAATAATACTATAATAATAATAATAATAATATAATAATAATAATAATAATAATAATAATAAGAAGAAGAAGAAGAAGAAGAAGAAGAAGAAGAAGAAGAAGAAGAAAAAGAAAAAGAAAAAGAAAAAGAAAAAGAAAAAGAAAGAGAAAAAGAAAAAGAAGAAAAAGAAGAAGAAGAAGAAGAAGAAGAAGAAGAAGAAGAAGAAGAAGAAGAAGAAGAAGAATATCATGCTAAAACAATAAGAAATGCGGCAAGCGGACCAGGAAAACTGAACGCCCAGGACTGGGTTGTCAGAAATGAGACCACGCATGCGCGCGCTGTCTTTTCGTACTGCGCTGCCAGACGTATAAGCGAATTTTTAAATTTTTAACGGTTCCAGACCCGGAGGACTGCGCACGCCGGGTAGGATCGATCCTCTGGATCTTACACGGGCGTACACTTTTCCTACGCCCGCATACTATCAAGAAGATCGATCTTACCCGTCGTACGCAGTCTTCTACGACTGATTTGGTCTTCTGAATCACAGAGATTATTGGGTGCAGCAGCCAATTATCGTAGGCCCTCCACGACGGTTCAGGACCCCCTCGATTTTTTTAAGCTACGTAGGACCGTTAGGATTCCGTCGTACGCGGACGAAAAATTACACCCGATTATCGTAATGACGTCATTGTTGCCGGGAGGATTCCGTCTTTAGACGGTTTTAAGAGTCGGGTCGGGAATTTTGGCTATGTGTGACGCCAGCATAAGACTCGCCAAGCGGCCTCGTCTCACAACTACTGTGAGACGAAAAATTCTTCCTCCCCTTGCTTTCCTCAGCCTTATGTTGTATCTTCCTTCAAAGACCGGATCTATCGTCATCTCCGAGCCCAATCCTTCCATATCGATAGGTCTTCATTACTTTTACTATTCTTTTAGCCTATCCTTATCCTATGTGTATCATTCACTTATTTCTTCCTTGTCCTTAAGCATCTACTTTTTCCTCAATATTTTCATGATGCCCGGGCCTAAGGAAAATTTTCTTGCCTGTCCCGGTGCTACACTCAATATGATATATATATATATATATATATATATATATATATATATATATATATATATATATATATATATATATATATATATATATATATATATATATATATATATATATATACGCACACACACACATACACACACACTCACACACATATGGTACAGTCTTTAAATTCCTTCATGGTTATGATAGAGTGGATAGGGATCGATATTTCGATATGGCTGGCTCTAGAACTAGAGGTCATAGTTTGAAGCTTCGTAAGAAAACTTCTTTGCAGGATGTAAGAAAATACTTTTTCAGTGTAAGAGTAGTTGATAATTGGAATTCGCTAAGCGAGGAGGTAGTTAATGCTATCTCAATCCATAGTTTTAAGGACAGGTACGATAAGTATCACTAAGTCTAAAATGGAACCGATCAGGAGACGGGAAGATACGACCTTTGGGCTCTTTCCCGTAAACACAATTAGGTAATCACACACACACACATATCTATGTATATATATATATATATATATATATATATATATATATATATATATATATATATATATTGATAGATAGATAGATAGATAGACAGATAGATAAATAGATAGATAGAGAGATAGATAGATATTGAAACAGATTTAGATAGATACATATACAGATAAAAGCATACATTTATATGCGCATATATATAACTATATGTATTTAATATATATATATATATATATATATATATATATATATATATATATATATATATATATATATATGTGTGTGTGTGTGTGTGTGTGTGTGTGTGTGTGTGAGAGAGAGAGAGAGTGTGATTACCTAATTGTGTTTACGGGAAAGAGCCCAAAGCTCGTATCTTCCCGTCTCCTCATCGGTTCCATTTTATACTTAGTGATACTTATCATACATGTCCTTAAAACTATTGATTGAGATAGCATTAACTACCTCCTCGCTTAGCCAATTCCAATTATCAACTACTCTTACACTGAAAAAGTATTTCCTTACATCCTGCAAACAAGTTTTCTTACGAAGCTTCAAACTATGACCTCTAGTTCTAGAGCCAGCCATATCAAAATATCGATCCCTATCCACTCTATAATAACCATGAAGGAATTTAAAGACTGTCACCATATTCCCCTTCAATCTTCTAGCTTCGAGTGATGGTATGTCTAGTTCCCTCAGCCTCTCATTATAACTGAGATTATGAATTTCTGGGACCAGTTTCGTGGCATGTCTTTGAACTTTTTCAAGCTTAGCTATGTGCTTTTTCAAGTGTGGATTCCAAAAGGGGGTTGCATATTCAAGTTTTGGCCTCACATAGGTTACATAAATATTTCTGAACATTTCCTTGTCCATGTGCCTGAAGGCTACCCTTACATTTGATAAGAAGGCATATGCTGCCCTTACTATGCCACTTATATGTATTTCTGGAGACAAATCTGCTAGTATGTTTACTCCTAGATCTCTCTCATATTCTGTCTCTTGAAGTTGTACTCCAGCCACCGAGTAGTCAAGCTTGGGCCTTCTTGTACTTGTACCCATTCTCATTACCTTACATTTTGAAGCATTATATTTCAAGAGCCACTTTTCTGACCACTCGTGCAGACTATTTAGATCTTCCTGAAGTTCTCTACCATTGTTCTCGTTTTTTACTTTCTTCACAATCTTTGCATCATCGGTAAACATATTCATGAATGAATTTACAGACTCTGGTAGGTCATTTACATATACAAGGAACAAAAGTGGCATTAAAACTGAACCCTGTGGAACTCCACCACTAACTCTTCTCCATTCAGACACTGTGTGTCTTACTCTAACCCTCTGTTCCCTTCCTTCTAAGTAAGTTTTTATCCATTTCAAGACATATCCACCTATTCTAGCCATTGCTTGCAGCTTCCTAATAAGTCTCCCATGTGGAACAGTGTCAAACACTTTCTGGAAATCTAGGCATATGCAATCTGCCCAGCCCTCTCTTTCCTGTAAGATTCGGCTTACCTCATCATAAAATTCTAATAAGTTTGTTACTGTTGATCTACCTTCTCTGAAGCCATGTTGTCTCACTGACAAAAAGTTGAAGGATTCCAAGTGAAAAGAGATATGATTCCTTAGTAGTTTCTCCATAACTTTGCAAACTATAATGGTCAAGGAAACTGGTCTATAGTTCAGAGCCGTATCCCTCCTTCCCTTTTTGAAGATAGGTATCACGTTTGCTTGTTTCCAGCATCTTGGAATCTCCCCTGACTCCAATAACTTTTTAAATATGATACTTAGTGCCACTGATATTGAGTTTTCGCATTTTTTAAGTACATGAGGGGATATGTCATCAGGACCTGTTGCTTTATGAACATCTAACTCCATCAGCGCTTTGCATACCTCTGTGGCTGTAAGGTTGATGTTCTCTAATACCGGCCCTTGAGCTTCTATCTCTGCAATCTGAGGGGCTGGGGTATTTTCTACTGTAAATACTGACTGAAACTCCTTGTTCAGTTCTTTACAGATCTCTTCATCTGTCTCAGTGATGCTTCCATCCTCTCTCTTAAGCCTGAAAACCTGTTCTTTTACCTTCAGTTTTCCTCTGATAAAGCTGTGTAAAAGCTTGGGATTTTCGTTAGCCTTCCTGGTGATGTCCCTCTCATAGTCTCTCTCTGCCTCTCTTCTTTTACTTGTCATTTCTTGCTCTTTTGTAGGTTTGCCAGGTATTTATGCTTTTTCTCTATGTGTGTGTGTGTGTGTGTGTGTGTGTGTGTGTGTGTGTGTGTGTGTGTGTGTGTGTGTGTGTGTGTGTGTGTGTGTGTGTGTGTGTGCGTATGTATAAAC
>JAXCGZ010013220.1:62500-65000 GCA_037179515.1 Halocaridina rubra
GCCAGAGGAAAACTATCAAAACATTCAGTATATTGGAGAAACCGAGAGGAAATCATCACTGACGGAGAACAAAGACAAAACCCAAAGTAATTTAGCAGAATATGTGAGCAAAATACAAGCCGAAACCACTGTAGATGCAGATAAATCACAGACAAAATCCACAGAATATGTAAACATTCCACAACGGTCAGAAATCAAGAATGAAATAGTGGATCAACTCAAAATATGGATTTCGAAATTTGTAAACGTATCTTTTAATACCACTGATGTAAATACTAAATCGGCACCTTATCCACTGTCAACAAAAGAAAATCTACTCTGGCCAAGAACAATATCAGAATCAGTGCCAGAAACAATTTCAGTGGACAACACAAAAGATGGAGTGAAGCCTCTCTCATACGGCCAAGCAAATAAAGATAAAAATCCATTAGAGGATTTATATACAGAGGATACTCCTAAAAGACATGGTTTTCGCTCTTCAGATAAGGATACAAATCCAGGAAATTCAGGCGCAGCCTTAGCGGCTGCTCCAGGGCAACACAAGGATTACTTAACGACAAAACTGCCAATTACGATAGAGCTGAAAACAAATGAAATGCATATAGGAACATCTAAAACAAGTCAACTCATGGTAGGGTTGATTTCAGATTCAACAATAGACACAGCAACAAGTACAGATTTAGCAACTCAAAAACTGATACTAACATCAGAAACAATTGGACAGAGCACAGTTTCAAAGCAAGACTCAATAACAGACACAACTGAAAGTTCAGAATTAACAACAGAAAAACAATTACTAACATCAGATACAATTGGACAGAATACAGTACCAATACAAGAGCCAACAGTAGACACAACAAGAACAAAGTTAGCAACAAAAAAGCAATTAGTAACAATAGCAACAACTGGACAAAATACAATATTAATACCAACCGTTGACACAACAAGTACCGATTTAACAACAGAAAAACAGTTACTAACATCAACCAAAACTTCGCAGAATACAATATCAATACAAGAACCAACAACAGACACAACAACAAGTAAAGAATCAACAGCAGAAAGAGCAATTAATAGCAACAGCAACAACTGGACGGAATACAATATCCTTTCAAGAACTAACCATGGAAACAACAGCAAGTACAGAATTAACAACAGCAAAACAGTCCCTAAAATCATACATAACTGGACATATTTTTAATATACCAGAACAACAAGCAACGACATACACAAAAACAAGTTCACAGTCAGCAACAACACCATATTTGCTGCCATCAACAATCTCAGAACAAAATTCCACGGTAGACACAGTAACAAATGCAGAGTCAAGAACAACAAATTATCTACCATTAGAAACAACTGACCACAGTTCAGTCTCAAAACAAGAAGCCAAAGTAGACACAACAACAAATGCAGAATTAAAAACAACCACCCATTTACTACCATCAGAAACAACTGGCCACACTACAGTCTCAAAACAAGAATCCATTGTAGACACAACAACAAGTGCAGAATCAACAACAGCTCCACATTTGCTACCGTCAGAAACAAGTTGGCACATTACAGTCTCAAAGCAAGAACCAGCCGTAAACACAACAATAAGTACAGAATTAACAACAGCGAAGCAGTTAGTAACATCTGAAACAACTGGACCTGTTATAATTTCAAAGCCAAGTCCGGCAAAAAACACAACACTAAATAAAGAGTTAACAACAGCAAAACAATGGCTAACATCAAGCACAACAGCACAGATTATAGACTTAAAACAAAAAACAACAATAGACACAAAAACAAGTACAGATTTAACGACAGAAAAACAATTAGTAACATCAGAAACCAGTGGACAAACAACAGTCTCAAAACAAAAATCAACAGGAGACACAACAACAAGTACAGAATTAACAACAACAAGACTGTCAGTAACAGCTGAAGCAATTGGAGAGGTTATGATCTCGAAGCAAGAACCAGTAATACTCGCAACTACAAGTACAGAATTAACAACAAAAGAGTTAATAGCGCCAGATAAAACAGGACAGATGACAGTGTCAAAACAAGAACCAACAGTAGACAGAATAAGTACAGAGTTAACGACAGCAAAACCACTGGCAAAATCACACACAACTGGTCAGACCACAGTCCCTAAACAAGAATCAACAGTTAAAACAATAAGTAAAGAGCCAACACTGACAGCAAGTTCCGTTTCAAAACAGGCGTCAACAACCGATAAAATACCTAGAAATTATACTGAAATTTCAACAGAGGTTTCGTTAACAACCTCTACTAAATTGGCATCAACAGCTATAACAAACTATAACTTAGACACCACAGAAGACAGGACAGAAGCAATATCAACCAAAATGCCACAAAACAAAGGATCGACAGGATTACAGAATTCTGAAAGTCATTCCACTGAACCACAGACTAAATCAGTAACAAAACATTTCAAATCAACAACCACAGGATATCTGACTGATGCACAGTCACAGGAATTGGAAATTAA
>JAXCGZ010013220.1:75000-77500 GCA_037179515.1 Halocaridina rubra
TAAAATACATACTGAGCAGCCACAGCTACTGGAACAGCCCTGGTCTCTTGAGTTCTAGTAACGCGAACTGGAACGATGACTGATGTTTTTGCCTCCAGTTGAACAGGAACTTCAGTAAGAGAAGTAAATACAAGGAAAGGATGGCTGTTCGGCAAAGCAAGTTCAACATTTTCTGCTCGGATTAGTCCATGATTAGTAACATTCAATTCAATGAGATCCTTCAACCCCAGTTCAAAATCCTCAATATTTATATCGTAAGGTGTAACAGTGACCACTGGCATTGGCACATTAACTTGAAAATCGGCCTCGACTGTGATGATGTAGGTGTCATTTATATTGACTGGAGTGACGGACCAAGTAACAGCAACTGCTCTTCTTTCCAAGAAAACTGTGATGGCTTGATTATCAAATGAAGTTACGACAATAATTCTTTTACTGCTGTGTCCTGGAGCTTCGACATATAATTCGTATCTGTCCTCAATGATGTTGACAAAAGTTGCAGTACCATTTTCGGAAGTAGGAATACTTTCCCGGATTCCTCTTTGGTAGTTAATTAAAGTCACCAGAGCATCTGACACTAAAGGATTTCCTTCTGCAAAATATGTATATTCATCCTCAACAGCTACAGTTAGGTTCATACTGGTGTCTGAAGCAACCTTTATTTGATAGGCCAGATTGGTATAAGTTTCTAGACTCTGAAAATGGATGCTTCCAGAAAATATGCCTAAGGGGGTTTCTGTAGGAATTTGTACGAGTAGGCTAGCAAATGCTGTTTCGTCACTTCCAAGAGTAATTCCATGTTCACTGGCATTATTCAGACCAAAACCCAAAACGGTAAACAGTGACATATCAGGAATTATTACACTCAAATTATGTGCACTGATTTCTCCTGTGTTGGTGATTGCAATATCAAACACTTTTTGATTACCACGAACAATTATGCCGTCAATTTGCCGTGGATATGCTTCTAATATTGGAAGATTTTCTCTTATATCTATAATTATTGTAAAAGTTATCTGCGTGCCTTCCGTACTCTGTATAACAACAGGAAAGGAAGAATATAAAGCACCAGGTGTTTGAAGAGAGATATACATATTCACGGTTGAATTCTGGGTAAAGGAAGGGATAATATTGTTTCCATTGAAAGTGATATTAAGAACAATACCTGCAGCTGATATTTGTATTGGAAGAGGTTGTGCCTGTACTGAATGCAAATCTCCTGGTCCATCATTGACTAAAGTTGTCACATTTGTGTACAACCACTGGAAATCTCCGACGGTATCCCCTTGTAGCACCAGCTGGTGCTGATTGGGTTTCATTCCAAGAATCTTCCAACTAGTTTGTGAAGCCTTCTGAGACTCAGACGGATGTCTCGCCCAGGCCTCGTATGCGCCATATTCATTGGGCGATGGATAATATGTTAGAGAAAAGTATCCTGAATGATTGCTATAGCCATTAACAGTTCTAAGGACGCCTGTTAAGGAATTAAAAACATCAACAGAGACAGGAACATATCCACTGAGCAAGGTGCTTATAGGGCTTACTCCTTGATATTCCACGAAACCAGTCAGTGCAAGAGGCTGAGGTACATATAATGTAATATCAGGTAATGAATCTAGTTTTGCAGTGTAAGTTCGACTGACAACTACAAAAATAGATAGCTCGTCATAACCAACCTGATTCTGTGCTCTGACTGTAAATGTATAATTCCCAACCCTCATACCATTAAGGGTTATTTCACCAGTTCTATAATCTACAGCTGACCTCTCAGGGGCTTGCACGAAACTCCACGTAATAGGGTGTGTTCCTTGAATCATCGTAGTCTGCAGACTGAAATTCTCGCCTTCTAAGAGGAACTTTGGTTCCTCCTGTTGGAGCTGTGGTGTATATATTAAAATGTCACAGTTATCACCATACCAGGGCCTATTGCATATACATGAGCCTTGTAGACATATACCATGAGGCTGGGAATAATTTCTCCCACAGGCACTGGCAGAACAAACATCATAGAGTTCAATAAGCTGTCTAGCTATAATGACATCTTCCGTGCACGAATCATATAATGTCCAAGTTCTGTTGAAAAACCCTGGGCACGGATATATTTGGTGATCATCTTGGCTTGTAAGTGCAAAAGGCCTGTTACAAGGATTTGGCGCTGATGCAGTTTCTTGAGAAACATGGTGTATTCCCAAATCACTTGAACAAGAAAATGATATATAAGGAAGCAAATTAATGTGAGGTAAAAATGTCATTGTTATCATTTGTTGAACTTGAGCTATATTGCCAGCAACGTCTGTTGCCATCCATGTGCGTGCAATCATACAAGAGTCATCATAATCACTATAGGTTAGTGTAGGCTTTGCATCCATATTATCAGACACCATAGGTAAGCCTGTGGAGGTTGGTGTACTGTCTGATATGCAAGAAATGGCAACATCTGTAATGGTAATATTAGGTGGTGTTAGATCTACAGTCCACATATAAGATGACACATCACCCG
>JAXCGZ010013220.1:82500-90000 GCA_037179515.1 Halocaridina rubra
TCGGAGACTTATTATGAAGCTGCAAGCAATGGCAAGAATAGGTGGAAATGTCTTGGAATGGATAAAAACTTACTTAGAAGGAAGGGAACAGAGGGTTAGAGTAAGACACTCAGTGTCTGAATGAAGAAGAGTTAGTAGTGGAGTTCCACAGGGTTATGTTTTAGGGCCACTTTTGTTCCTTGTATATGTAAATGACCTACCAGAGTCTGTAAATTCATTCATGAATATGTTTGCAGATAATGCAAAGATTGTGAAGAAAGTAGGAAAGGAGAACAATGGTAGAGAACTTCAGGAAGATCTAAATAGTCTGCATGAGTGGTCAGAAAAGTGGCTAATGAAATTCAATACTTCAAAATGTAAGGTAATGAAAATGGGTACAAGTGCAAGGAGGCCCAAGCTTGACTACTCGGTGGCTGGAGTACAACTTCAAGAGACAGAAAATGAGAGAGATCTAGGAGTAAACATACTGGCAGATTTGTCTCCAGAAATACATATAAATGGCATAGTAAGGGCAGCATATGCCTTCTTATTAAATGTAAGGATAGCCTTCAGGCACATGGACATGGAAATATTCAAAAATACATATGTAACCTATGTGAAGCCAAAACTCGAATATGCAGTCCCCATTTGGAATCCACACTTGAAAAAGCACATAGCTAAGCTTGAAAAAGTTCAAAGACATGCCACGAAACTGGTGCCAGAAATACGCAATCTCAGTTATGATGAGAGGCTGAGGGAATTAGACTTACCATCACTCGAAGCTAGAATGATTGAGGGGGGGATATGGTGACAGTCTTTAAATTCCTTCATGGTTATGATCGAGTGGATAGGGATCGATATTTTGATATGGCTGGCTCTAGAACTAGAGGTCATAGTTTGAAGCTTCGTAAGAAAACTTCTTTTCAGGATGTAAGGAAATACTTTTTCAGTGTAAGAGTAGTTGATAATTGGAATTGGCTAAGCGAGGAAGTAGTTAATGCTAACTCAATCCATAGTTTTAAGGACAGGTATGATAAGTATCACTAAGTAGAAAATAGAACCGATCAGGAGACGAGAAGATACGAGCTTTGGGGTCTTTCCTGTAAACACAATTAGGTAATCACAATTAGGTAATCACACACACACACACACACACAATAAATGTTTTCAAAACTGGAGGGACAAAACGGCTCTCAAGTGTAGTCAAATTTAATACATTTCCATGAACTTGAAGCCTTTTATCTTCATGTTGGAAAGACAACAATGATTCAGAAAAGGCAGATCTACATTAAGGAACTTGCTGGAATTTTATGACGAGGTAAACCTCACCTTACAGGAATGAAAGGGCTGGCCATATTGCATATTCTGAAATCATCAGAAGGCGTTTGATACACTCCTACAAAGGAAATACTTAAATATGCTGCCAGTATGCAGTATCGGTAGAATAGGCAGAAATATCTCAGGGTCGAAAATGACGCATTTCAAAGGGAGAGAGCAGAGTCAGAGTAAGATCTGCCGCATCACACTAAGGATACGTTAGAAGTGGGGCTCCACAGGAATTATGCTGAAAACCACTTCTGTTCCTTACTAATGTTAATTACATGCCAGAGGCAGTAAAAGCAGTATTAGATGTGTTTGTGTATGAAACTAATATTGTATAAAGAATATGAAACGAAAATAGTATTAATGTAATTTATTCAGAAAGAACCTGATGTCTGCTAGAGTGATCGGGTAAGTAGTCAGTGAGGATTGGCACTTCAAAATACAAAGTAATTAGAATGGTCAAGATTGCAAGAAGATCCACCATTAGGCACTAGTAAGGACTCGAAGTGAGCTTTAGAGGTTAATGTATTGGCAGATCAGTTACAAGAAAAGCTTATAAATTAAAGAGTAAAGACAATTTGTGCTTTTTCAAGACTGAGGGTAACAAAATAGTACAAAGAAACTTGGAAGAACTAGTATTTCTAACCTATGGAAATTAGACTTGAATATGCAGCACCTTGCTAGAGTCTGCGCTTGACTATATATATATATATATATATATATATATATATATATATATATATATATATATATATATATATATATATATATATATATATATATTTATATATATATATATATATATATATATATATATATATATATATATATATATATATATATATATATATATATATACACACACATATATAAAGACTGGAAAAGATCTGAGGGATATTATGAACATGATGCCTGATATAGGGGACCTAAAAAAGATATTCACATATATATATATATATATATATATATATATATATATATATATATATATATATATATATATATATATATATATATATATATATATATATATATATAACATATTTCTTACCCTGATCGGGAGTCTAACTTAGAACCCATTTGACAATCAATCAATGTGGATATGGTGCTATCAACTGTAACATCGAAGGAATGATAAAGGAAGAAAAATACCTCTCATTTAACTGCTACACTTAGGAAATGAAAACACTACTGGATGTGTATGTTCCTGTTACTCCCCCTTCCGAACCTCACTCGTAACTTATTACCACATGTGAGTCAAATGAGTAAAATAATCAAAGATATTCAGAAGAGTATTTTCATTTCCCTAGCTCTAGCTCTGACGACGAATTGCTTGAAACTCCTCATAGCAAGTTAGTTAAACATTTTCCATACCTCAGATTGATGAATATAAATGTTGGATGTCAAAATATATTTGTATATTATCTGGGCTTTCCTTCAGACCTCAGTAGCGTCTGTCCTCCCGCTTCGAGTAGCTATGTCGAACTAACAAATGTATATTGAGTTACCACGGAGAATATTTACATGACCGCTTTCTGAACACCTGTAACTTATGACATGATTAATGAATACCAATAAAAATCATTGCTCAGGAATCTTTGACAAGAAATTACGTATTTCGGACAAGCGTGAACTTTAAAAATACTTTCCTTTATTTTTTTTAAGAGTTTCACCTTATTCTTGACCTGTTAAATTAAACCAGGCGTTAATAGAGGGCAGCCTTTAAAGCGCTACTTCACATCAATGTAATTATGTATCATAGAATTCAAGCTCTTCTTCTTCCCATTTTTCTATCTCTTCTTCGCCTCATTATTTTTCTTTCATAAGAAGATCTCCTGTCCTATCTTACTCATGTATGGTCATCTTCTCTGAGGAACTATGGGGAATCCTTTGTCGTCGCCCTTGATATCTCTAAGGCTTTTGACAGAGTCTGGCACAAGGCTCTGTTGCCCAAACTCCCTGCCTATGGCTTTACCCCTTCTTTCTGTCCTCTGATTTCCAGTTTTCTTACTGACCGTTCTATATCTGTAATTGTTGATGGCGCGACATCTAGCCCTTTTTCTGTTTCCAGTGGTGTTCCACAGGGCTCTGTTCTTTCACCTACTCTCTTCCTTCTCTTCATCAATGATCTTCTACAATCCCCATCTTCCTCTCTTCTTCATGCCTTTGCCGATGATTCTACCCTTCACTTTTCCTCTGCATTTTCTTCACAACCTTCATCTGTTACTCGTAATCAATCTCGTATCACTCTTTCTTCTACTCTTAACTCCGATTTGCAGAGAGTATCTGAATGGGGCACTCAAAATTTAGTTAAATTCAATGCCTCCAAGACACAGTTTCTGGCTATCTCTTTATCTTCTTCTCCTCCTGATAACCCTATTGTCTTCGAAACTAATGAAATTTACCCTCTTAACTCTATCAATATATTAGGAATCCATATAGCCTCTAACTTGTCTTGGAGGAATCACATAATCCAAATTTCTAAATCTTCATCCAAAAATTGGGGGTTTTGTTTCGTTTTCGTCATTACTTTTCCTAATTGCAGTTACTTAAAATTTACAAAGGTCTTATCCGCCCTTGCTTAGAATACTGCTCACACATCTGGGGTGCTTCATCCTTTACTTATCTTCTTGATAGGGTTGAATCTAAGGCAGTCAGACTCATTAATGATCCTTCTCTTACTTCTAACCTGGATTGTCTCTCTCTTCGCCTTAAGGTATCTCCCCTTTTGCTTTTCTATTGCTACTACTTCCATCGCTGCTCTGATGAGTTGGCGAGTTGCATCCCTCCTCCACTGCCGAGGCCGCGTAACACTCGCCAAGCGGCCTCATGTCACAGGTACTGTGTGGAGATTTGTAGCTCGCGGATTGGTCGGTGCAGCGACTGCTTCTTCCCATCTACCTCCAGACTCTGGAACTCTCTTCCTCCTTCTGTCTTTCCTAATTCTTATGACCTTTCATCCTTCAAAAAGCAGATCTATCGTCATCTCAGAGCCTAGTCCTCCACATCTCTGGGTCCTCTTTACTTTGACTGTTTTTTTTTCTGTCTGTCGTTTTCCTTTGTGTGACATTACCTCATCTCTGCCTTGCCCTTAACCTTTTTCTTTTCCTTCGTCTTGGTATTTTCTCGTGGCCGGGCCTTTGTTGATGAGGGCAGTTTCTGCCTGTCCCGGTGTCACACTCTTAAAAAAAAAAAAATACCAGAATTTCTTTTTAGATATAAAGCATTACGATCTCACAGCCTTCCTGACACCAACCTTTTCCATTTATCCCGGCTTCGAACCAGGATGAATTGATCTGGGTTGCTTCATAAGATCAAGGACTGGGAATGCAATATATATATATATATATATATATATATATATATATATATATATATATATATATATATATATATATATATATATATATATATATATATATATATATATATATATATATATATATATATATATATATATATATATATATATATATATATATATAGATATATATATATATATATTTATATATATATATATATATATATATATATATATATATATATATATATATATATATATATATATATATATATATATATATATATATATATATATATATATATATATATATATATATATATATATATATATATATATATATATATATATATATATAGATAGATAGATAGATAGATAGATAGATAGATAGATAGATAGATATGTAGATATATATATATATATATATATATATATATATATATATATATATATATATATATATATATATATATATTCACTCCAGTCCAATTGTAAAAAGTAAAAAAAAAAAAAAAAATACCGCATTTTCCAAATGACATCTTACGGAAAGCGAACGCGTTTTTTGAGAGATAGGGAGGTTGAGGGAGGGGATTGGAATGTGGGGCTGATTAGGTGGGGGGTAAACATACAGCTGAGTAATAGAAGGTCATACATACCATGTGTGAATCTCTTTCACTACCGAGGAAGGTATAGACTATGACACTTCTCAATATGTCATTTATCTGCTCATATTCATATGGATGATCAAAAAAACTTATATATGGAATAATCTCTAACAACTCATTAATAATGTATGTATGTATGTATGTATGTATGTATGAATGCATGTATGTATATATGTAAATAAATCCCTGCCTACACCCTGGGTGCCATTATATTGATATGCAGAGAGAGAGGAGAGAGAGAGAGAGGAGAGAGAGAGGTCAAATATAATTACACTCTTTTCTACATATCTGAATAAACCAAAAAAAAATTACTTTTTATTACCAAAGGTCACAATTCCACGCCGGAGAATGTGTTCTTCGAAGCCAATAGTCTTCATAATTTAGTTTTATAAATAAAATTCTTTTTCATTGTTCCATTATAATATTAGTCGATAAGTATGTTTTGTTTTCAAAATTCTAAGGGCAAGGAGCTCTTGCATGTCGCCCATCAAAAAAAAAAATCTTACTTAAAAATTTAGCCGCCAAATGCAAAGCCTTCTTTATAAGATTTAAACTTCTGGCCCCCTGGGGCTCTAGTACCATCAATCAAAATTTTTATATCATGTATTTGAGATAATTATAAGCAGCGCAGATGTGAATTATGTCGAATAAGTCACGTGTATTGATTTGCTTATATATAATACTCATATTTCTGAAATAGATTGTAGGAAATTTTTGGCGACGCGATACAAATTACGGCTAATAGCTTATGTTAAAGTTAATGAGAATTATTACCTTCTACTCTCTCTCTCTCTCTCCTCTCTCTCTCTCTCTCTCTCTCTCTCTCTCTCTCTCTCTCTCTCTCTCTCTCTCTCCCCATCTATCTGTCTATCTATGAATCTCTCTATCTATTAATTTTTCTCTTCTCTCTCTCTCTCTCTCTCTCTCTCTCTCTCTCTCTCTCTATATATATATATATATATATATATATATATATATATATATATATATATATATATATATATATATATATATCTTATACGGAATTAACTCAGGAATGTAAATACATTATTTGCGATCTCTCTCTCTCTCTCCTCTCTCTCTCTCTCTCTCTCTCTCTCTCTCTCTCTCTCTCTCTCTCTCTCTCTCTCTCTCTCTCTCTCTCTTATTTGGAGTTAACTCTGGAGAATAAATACATTATTCTCTCTCTCTCTCTCTCTCTCTCTCTCTCTCTCTCTCTCTCTCTCTCTCTCTCTCTCTCTCTCTCTCTCTCTCTCTCTCTCTCTCTCTCTCTCTCTCTCTCTCTCTCCAGAAAAAATGTTCCGCTACACAATTAAAAAGGTCTGACGTGCCCAGACTTAACCTCAGAGGGTATCCATTTTTTTTTTTCGTCCTTTACACTACATATTCACCTTAAACTCTGTGCACTTCATCGTAGACTGTGACTGGTCTCTTTCAGTTAATGATGGCTATAGCCATAATCTGCAACATGACCTACTCAGCAATTGAGTGTAAAATTATAAAAACCCAAGAACTCAACGTGAGCGCATGTGATCGTCATTTTCAGGGGTTTTCCTACCTTAGGGAACTCAAAAGTACAACTCGTGCAGAGGTTTAATAAAAAAAAAAAGAACGATAGAGATTTTTGCCATCCGCTGGGATTGAATGACGTCTACAGAGGAATCTCTAACCGCATTCAGGGTAACAAAATGGAAAAAAAATAAACCTCCTGATAATAGCTCTACGGGGAATGCCCTTCCACTTTTTATTCTTTCCACATGGCCAAACCAGTTTAGAACATTTTGATTCTAGTATTGTTTAAGTTCTCTTATTAATGTATTTCCCTCTACCATTTTTTCACATGGCTAGTATAAAAACAAAGTAATCGGATCCTACTCTACTTATAATTCCCTCTACTATTCTTTCACATGACCAAACCAACACAAGCATATCCGATTATTTATTCCGTCTATAAGTTTTCATTTAAATATTTCCTTCTTCAATACTTTCTATATGGCTAAACAACTATAGTGCAATCTGATCCTACTCATATTTTACACTTTACTTATATATTTCTCTCATGTATTCTTTCTAATTAGCTAAACTAACACAAAGTACTACATACGGCTTGTTTGCAGTCTCTAAGTAATATATATCTCTCTTTCATTCTTTCCACTTGTCCAAACCAAATCAATGATATTTGACCTTACCTCTCATTTCACCACAGTGCCATATCACCGCATATTCACACAT
>JAXCGZ010013220.1:92500-107500 GCA_037179515.1 Halocaridina rubra
ACTAACAACAACAAAATTGTAAAGTAAGTTAATTCAGCTTTATATGAGATTACAACGGTGATAATTTTACCATTAAATAAGGTGTTTTGTTGAAAGGTTAATAACATCTAAATCAACGTCAGCCCAGTTTTTACCAATTTGTGCAAATGTTAAAGAGATCGAAATTGTACTCTGAAAAATCAACGTCATAGACTTCAATAAGCTGTTTAGCTGTTTTGACAGTTCCTGTGCACGAATCATTTAATGTCCAGGTTCTGTAGAAAGATCCTGGACACGGGTAGATTTGAAGATCGTCTTGGCTTGTGAGAGTAATAGGCCTATGACAAGGATTGGGTGCTGATGCAGTCTCTGGGGAAACATGATGTACTCCCAAATCACTCGAACAAGAGAATGATATCTTTGGGAGAAAACTAATGAAAGGGATGAAATTCATCGTTATTGTTTGTTGAACTTGAGCTATATTGCCAGCAGCGTCTGTTGCCATCCATGAGCGTGATATCGTACAAGAGTCATCATAATCACTATAGGCTAGCATAGGATTTGTATCCGTATTATCAGATACCATAGGAAAGCCTGTGGAAGATGGTGTTCTGTCTGATGTACAGGGAATGGCAACATTTGTAATAGTGATATTAGGTGGTGTTAGATCTACAATCCATATATAATATGAGTAACCCACATTGTTAACAGAGTCCACTGCGTAGACACTAAAAACATACTGATTTCCTTCACTCAGTAAAGGCGTCGTGAAATTGCCTCCAGGACATGGCGCTAAAACTGTATCAGAGAGAGGCAAAGTTTGTAAGTTGCAGAAAAATAAACAGCCATCATCTTCGTCACACAAGAAATGGAACGCAAATTGATTCTCATTTGAAATATTCCCTGGGACAGAGGAGAAAGTAACATTGGGTGGGGTTGCATCAACATAGAAAATGTGAGATGTGTTTGCAGAATTATTCTCTAGATCACTGTGTTGAATGAAAAATGAGTGGTAACCCTCTGACAGGTTGTTTGCACTGAATTCTCCACTAGAACAATTTTGAGGTTCTCCTCCATCGAGACTGCAGAAACTGTAGGCGGGTTCATCCAGAGTCCATAGAAACGTGACATTTGCATTAGTTTTGGGGGGAAAGCTCATGGAAAGTACAGAAGGTGGAGTTATGTCTTTGGTAACAAATGTCCAAAAGCTCTCATCAGTCACAGGCTCATTCACTGGACCACAGCCCTGGAAGCCAACCACAATTCCTTTTTCTAGTTCCACATATATTTTTGTCTTCTCGGGGAACGTAAAAGCTGGCTGGACGACAATATGCTGTGAATCTATAAATGATATTTCACTAGAATCAAAAAAGTTTACTGAGTAGAGAACAACATTAGTGTCTCGGTTCACAAACTTCAGATATGCATCTACAGAGGGACGCTGAACTGACTGAGTAATATACATTTCTAATGTTACACCCTCTGGGCTCACCTTTTCATTATTTTGCGGTGCCAAGGTGCTCTCATTCAAAGATGGTGGGTAAAAACCAACCATTAGTTGAATACAAGATTGTTCGCTAGATTGTCCCTCAGAATTGACAGCACTGAAACAAAAGGAATGAATTTGATAATATTGATCTACTGCTGGATTCCAGGTAATGTTTACATAATATACTCCAGAATCAGATGTTGGGGTCACAGGCGACTTTGTAAATCCAGCAGGAGAAACTGTTAAAATTTCAGTAATGGTTGCTCCACTAACACCAGCTGTAGCGATCAGTTGTGTAAATAATCCGGTGTTTGGTGGAAGAGAAATACAAGTCCCTGGTTTTATAGTTGGTGATATGAATTCAGGTTTATCAGAACATGACCATGATGAAGAAAAAACTTCAATTATAAACTGCAAGCCAACGCTGCTCAATGAAGTGCTAGATCCTTGCACAAAGTCCTCTATCATTAGGGCAGCTACACTTAGACCTGTGCCATACACAGCCTCATATGTGATAGTGCAAGAGTCTTCGTCGAGGACTGCATTGGGAAAGGCGTTACAAACGCCACCGCATTCGTCATATGTTATGCCCCAACGGCATCGAACAATATCCCCATCAGGATCACTAACAGGAATGATTATTGTATGATTACAACCCAACTGCAGTCTCAGAGTTGGAGCTGCCAGCGCTCTTGGCGTTGAATTAATTCTGCCAGTATCATTTCTTTTCTTTACACTAAATGATGTAGCTATATTCCAGGAAGAGCTAAAAGGTGAGGACCAGCAACAGTTACTGTAACCAATTCGTATTTGATCATCAGCAGCACCGAAAGTGTAGTAGACGCTACTCTGACCAAATGACCAGTTTTCTGACATACTGAAACCTGTACAACGGTATTCCATAGACTCAGAAAAAGACAGTGAGCAGCCACTCTGGCACGCCATTGTTCCACTTCCAATTAGATTCCCAGCATTAATTACTTGATCATCACAATTTCCCCCTGCACTACTGTCACGACGCCAGGATATTTGGAAGAATATGTCCATCTGAGTGCGAAAATAAAGGAACATTTTTAAAATACTGAAGTATGAATACTAAGAACAAAAGATTACAGCCCAAAGAAATGAAGAGTCTTATTATAAAGGTTTCTTCTTTCATTTTACCAATTATAATGATAACTGAAATCATGGCTAAAATGTGGCCCATCCCGTCTTAAATAAGTATTTCTTTTCCTCTCATTCTATCTAAAAAGAATTTCACTCTGCCATACGCGTCTTCAGGAAAGTTAATGGCAGTAATTTTTTAGAGTAAATATAAACTGTATGCACACTTATTTGCAAACGCATTTAACGTGATGTTATAGGTCTATTAGTTCTTTTGGATTCGCTTGAAGAGACGGAAATAAACATATTATTTAGCGTTTGGGGTGCAAAACAACTATAAATTTCCTCCAACCGAGGTATTTTCTTTTATAGTATCAATAATAATAAATTAGTTAAAGAACTGATAACGTACAGAAGTCTTATCTTAATATGTCTTACCTCCTTTGAATCAGAAAGGGGGTCGACAGGTTTCACCATGATGATGCCTCCACGAAAATGAGAGGCTTCCGAGATTTGCCAAGTCATAACAAATCACAACATCCATCTCAGTCGGATCTCTCTCATTATATCTGCAAGTGACAAGAGAATGACACTATAAGAAGGGTATTAAGGGGTCCCTTTCATAT
Source organism: Halocaridina rubra (assembly GCA_037179515.1). NCBI lineage: Eukaryota > Metazoa > Arthropoda > Malacostraca > Decapoda > Atyidae > Halocaridina > Halocaridina rubra. Next base: position 95,699 of record JAXCGZ010013220.1, read on the forward strand.
CTGTATGATTCTCTGCAGCGCGTTCATCTCCAAGACAAACTTAGATAAGTGGCGGAAGCTGCATGGGTAATCTCAGAGGAATGAGTAATAGAAGAGTACCTACCTTTGTTGGAAGTGACTCGAGTGATGGGGTAAGCTTAGTACAATTCTTATTAATCAAAATCATCAGATTGATCTCGTGCACGTACGCACACACATACACACACACACACACACACAGGCTGTAAAGGTGGTGGCACTGGAAAACATACAAACAGTTGACTATAAAGAGACAGTAATCGAAAAAATGAAAGACGTTGTGATGGAAAGGGCAAACCCACTCATCAGACAGGCACTTGATAAGGAGAAGACAGTGGTAATCTCAGGCATAAGTGAATCCCAGGAGCCAACATGGCAGGGGAGACTTGAAGAAAATAAAGCTAACGTTGTAGGCCTGATAAGAAAGCTTGGAGTAGTATGTGGTCCTGAGGATATTGTAAACATACACCAACTAGGTAAATATTCGAGGGAAGGAAAGCCGAGACCAACAAAAGTAACCTTTGAGAGAGGGGAGACATGTAGGGAAATATTGTTGAGAAAAAAAAGTCTAAAAGACCTTCAAGAATGCAAAGAAGTGTTCATTAGACGATACAGAACACAGGAAGAGATGGGAAAGATCAAAAACTTGTTGCAAGAGGCAAGAAGGTTAAATGATGAAAGAAATGAAGAAGAGAAGAAAAATTTTCGTTACGGAATACTTCCAGACAAAGGGGAGATAAAGAAGATAATGACAGAAGATCAGGGGATGGGGCCTCATTAAGATTGTTATACACAAATGCTGATGGATTAGCTGGTAAGGCAGTAGAATTAAAAGATAGGATTCACAACAGTAAGGCAGATATAGTAGCAATTACAGAGACTAAGTTGAGTGAGGACATAAACAGTGTCACAGTTTTTCCTAAGGGCTTCAGAATACTAAGGGTCGAAAGATCTGAGAGGACTGGTGGAGGGATAGCACTGCTCATAAGTGAGAGGATTCAAGTTGAAGAGATAAACTTGGCTATAGAAAGTGAGTTCAGGGAATTTCTTGTTACTCGCATAAATACTGGGTCAGAGAGCATTATAATAACTGTTGTATACAACCCACCAAGGAACCAAAATAGGCTTGAAATTTATGAGGAAAGTCATATAGGTACGATTGAAGTCATAAACTCAGTTGTTAACATGGCGCGGGAGAAAAAATGTAGGATTTTGATTATGGGAGACTTTAATCATAAAGAGATAGATTGGATAAATCTTGACCCACACAGTGGTGAGGACTCCTTTGGGGCAAGATTCCTAGATTGCGTACAAGGGAATTTCCTACACCAACATGTAATGGAACCAACAAGAGCCAGGGGTGGGGATGAGCCATCACTACTTGATCTGGTGTTCACAGATAATGTGTTGGATATTGAAAATATTGAGTATGAACCACCAATTGGAAAGAGTGACCACTGTGTGTTGTTGATGGAGTATATCATTGAAGACATTCTTCCTGAGAGTAGAGGCACTGAGGACATGAGGAGGAACTATCAGAAAGGAGATTACATCAAAATGAATGAGCTTTTTGCAGTTATTGACTGGAGAACCTTATTTTACAACAAATCTGTACAAGAAATGTATGACATCTTTTGTGAGAAATATGGGAAGATAGTAGATTGCTGCATACCTGTCACCAAAGTAGGTGTAATTCATGCCAGAGAGAAATGGTTCGATAATGGGTGTAAAAGAGCTAAGGAGTGGAGAGACAAATGCTGGAAAAGGTATAGGAGGAGAAAAAACATAAATGCCTGGCAAACCTACAAAAGAGCAAGAAACGACTACCTAAGTAAAAGGAGAGAGGCAGAGAAAGATTATGAGAGGGACATCACCAGGAAGGCTAAAGAAAATCCCAAGCTTTTCCACAGCTTTATCAGAGGAAAACTGAAGGTAAAAGAACAGGTTTTAAGGCTAAAGAGAGCGGATGGAAGCATCACTGAGACGGACGAAGAGATCTGCAAAGAATTGAACAAGGAGTTTCAGTCAGTATTTACAGTAGAAAATACCCCACCCCCTCAGATTGCAGTGATAGAAGCTCAAGGGCCGGTATTAGAGAACATCAACCTTACAGCCACAGAGGTATGCAAAGCGCTGATGGATTTAGATGTTCATAAAGCTACAGGTCCTGATGACATATCCCCTCATGTGCTTAAAAAATGCGCAAACACAATATCAGTGGCACTAAGTATCATATTTAAGGAGTCATTGGAGTCGGGGGAGATTCCAAGATGCTGGAAACAAGCAAATGTGATACCTATCTTCAAAAAGGGAAGGAGGGATACGGCTCTGAACTATAGACCAGTTTTCTTGACCAGCATAGTTTGCAAACTTATGGAGAAACTACTAAGGAAACATATCTCTCTTCACTTGGAATCCTTCAACTTTTTGTCAGTGAGGCAACATGGCTTCAGAGAAGGAAGATCAACAGTAACAAACTTATTAGAATTTTATGATGAGGTAAGCCAAATCTTACAGGAAAGAGAGGGCTGGGCAGATTGCATATTCCTAGACTTCCAGAAAGCGTTTGACACTGTTCCACATGGGAGACTTATTAGGAAGCTGCAATCAATGGCTAGAATAGGTGGAAATGTCTTGGAATGGATAAAAACTTACTTAGAAGGAAGGGAACAGAGGGTTAGAGTAAGACACTCAGTGTCTGAATGGAGAAGAGTTAGTAGTGGAGTTCCACAGGGTTCAGTTTTAGGGCCACTTTTGTTCCTTGTATATGTAAATGACCTACCAGAGTCTGTAAATTCATTCATGAATATGTTTGCAGATGATGCAAAGATTGTGAAGAAAGTAAAAAACGAGAACAATGGTAGAGAACTTCAGGAGGATCTAAATAATCTGCATGAGTGGTCAGAAAAGTGGCTAATGAAATTCAATACCTCAAAATGTAAGGTAATGAGAATGGGTACAAGTGCAAGAAGGCCCAAGCTTGACTACTCGGTGGCTGGAGTACAACTTCAGGAGACAGAAAATGAGAGAGATCTAGGAGTAAACATATTGGCAGATTTGTCTCCAGAAATACATATAAATGGCGTAGTAAGGGCAGCATATGCATTCTTATCAAATGTAAGGGTAGCCTTCAGGCACATGGACAAGGAAATGTTCAGAAATATTTATGTAACCTATGTGAGGCCAAAACTCGAATATGCAGCCCCCTTTTGGAATCCGCACTTGAAAAAGCACATAGCTAAGCTTGAAAAAGTTCAAAGACATGCCACGAAACTGGTGCCAGAAATACGCAATCTCGGTTATGATGAGAGGCTGAGGGAATTAGACTTGCCATCACTCGAAGCTAGAAGAGTAAGGGGGGATATGGTGACAGTCTTTAAATTCCTTCATGGTTATGATAGAGTGGATAGGGATCGATATTTCGATATGGCTGGCTCTAGAACTAGAGGTCATAGTTTGAAGCTTCGGAAGAAAACTTGTTTGCAGGATGTAAGGAAATACTTTTTCAGTGTAAGAGTAGTTGATAATTGGAATTCGCTAAGCGAGGAGGTAGTTAATGCTACCTCAATCCATAGTTTTAAGGACAGGTATGATAAGTATCACTAAGTCTAAAAATGGAACCGATCAGGAGACGGGAAGATACGAGCTTTGGGCTCTTTCCCGTAAACACAATTAGGTAATCACAATTAGGTAATCACACACCACACACACACACACACACACACACACACACACACACACACTCGAAGCTAGAAGAGTAAGGGGGGATATGGTGACAGTCTTTAAATTCCTTCATGGTTATGATAGAGTGGATAGGGATCGATATTTCGATATGGCTGGCTCTAGAACTAGAGGTCATAGTTTGAAGCTTCGTAAGAAAACTTGTTTGCAGGATGTAAGGAAATACTTTTTCAGTGTAAGAGTAGTTGATAATTGGAATTGGCTAAGCGAGGTGGTAGTTAATGCTATCTCAATCCATAGTTTTAAGGACAGGTACGATAAGTATCACTAAGTCTAAAAATGGAACCGATCAGGAGACGGGAAGATACGAGCTTTGGGCTCTTTCCCGTAAACACAATTAGGTAATCACAATTAGGTAATCACACACACACATTCGCTAAGCGAGGAGGTAGTTAATGCTATCTCAATCCATAGTTTTAAGGACAGGTATGATAAGTATCACTAAGTCTAAAATGGAACCGATCAGGAGACGGGAAGATACGAGCTTTGGGCTCTTTCCCGTAAACACAATTAGGTAATCACAATTAGGTAATCACACACACACAAACATATCAAATATAAAAATCTCGAGAAAAAATATTCCATCGTTCTACATTGATATATATATATATATATATATATATAATATATATATATATATATATATATATATATATATATATATATATATATATATATATATATATATATATATATATATATATACATATATATATACATATATATTACATATATATATATATATATATATATATAATATATATATATATATATATATATATATATATATATATATAATATATATATATATATATATATATATATATTAATAATACTAAACTGTTAACATACAGTCTAAAATGGTAGGAAAAACCCATTAAATAAAACAACGAAAATATATATATAAAAAGTACTTATTAATTTCGTGACCTAAACTGGTCACCTTCTCAAAGTACAATCTTTGAGAAGGCGACCAGTTTAGGTCACGAAATTAATAAGTACTTTATATATATATTATTTCGTTGTTTTATTTGATGGGCTTTTCCTACCATATATATATATATATATATATATATATATATATATATATATATATATATATATATATATATATATATATATATATATATATATATATATATACATATATATATATATATATATATATATATATATATATATATATATATATATATATATATATATATATATATACATACAAACACACACACAAGTGGAGGAAGTTGACTCGAGCGGGCGACCCTGCTACTCAGTGGGATTAATAAGGTCGAAGGAAGAAGATATATATATATATATATATATATATATATATATATATATATATATATATATATATATATATATATATATATATATATATATATATATATATATATATATATATATATATATATATATATATATATATATATATATATACATATTTAATTATTCGCTTAAAACTGAGATTCGCTGCGATATTAGAAATGCTACAACCTAGCTTTTCAAGCATATAGGCACACACATACACATCCATCAATTGTCTTCAAAAACAGAGGGAAAAACAGTTCTGTTGTAAAGACTAATTTGGTACATTTTCATTGACAAAAAGCCTTTATTTCTTTACCAGAGAGGCAATGTGGCTTCAGAGAAAACAAATCTACATTACCAAACATGCTGGAATAATGATGGGGTAAGCCTCATCTTACAGGCAAGAGAGAGCTGGGCAGATTGCATATTCCTAGATAATCAGAAGGTGTTTGATTCAGTTCCACATATGAGTCTCATCTAGGAGCCACAAGTAATGGGAGGTAGAAATGTCATGGAGTGGATAAATGCTTATCTTAAAGGGAAAGAGTATAGAGAAGGAGTAAGATTTATTGGGGCAGACTAAAGAAAAGTTTGCAGTAAGGTTCCACAGGATTTATTATTAATGTAACTTCTGTTCTTTATATCTGTGAGGTATATGGCCGAGACAGTAGAGGTATTTTCACGTGTGTTTGGCCCGATTTCTTAAACCGTGTAAACCTAGGATACCATATTGTTAATTAGCTAGACATACACAAATGGATTTCATAAACGCATCTGACACAGTTCTGTGTATGGCTATGATCCCCCCATGGGGGGATCATATGGTATCCTAGGTTAACACGGTTCAAGAAATCGGGGCTTTGTGTATGAATCTAACATTGTAATAGAAATAAGAGATGAAATTCGCAGTTATGTAATTTCTTCAGCCAGACCCTATCAAACGACTTGAGTTGTTAAATTAGTACATTCAGCACTTTGAAATGTAGAAATATTAAAAGGGAGAATATGGCATGAAAGCCCACCTTCAGATTTTCATTTACAGGAGAGAGACTTTTGGACTAGAAAATTGAGAGAAATATAGAGCTTAATGTATTGGCAGATCTGTCACAAGATATGCGTATAAAGTCCAGACTCAAGGCAGTGAATGCTTTCTCAGCAAGATTGGGGGCAAAACCTGCGGCCAAAGAAACGTTCAGAATTACTTCTTAACCCCCTGATCTATGGAAGATATAAACTTGAATATCCAGTGCCTTATTACATACAATCTGCCCCTAGAATACATTTGTCAATGAATCAATAGGGTTAAGGTGTGCCACCACCTCTACCACTGAATGTATTAGAGGAACGAAATATTATTGCTAAGGACTTGAGACTACGCCCTACTCTACTGGATGTGTATATGTTCATTTTACTCATCCCTACGAACCTGACTTACGCCTTGTTTTCGTATCTAAGCCATAGCCTTGCTGTATAGACATATATATTGATCATATAAACACACCAACTGTAATAATATGACATACATTGCCCATAGCTCAAGGTGCTACCAACTCAACAACTAAAGGGACGAGAGAGGAGAGCGAAAAAGTCGGTAGCACAATTGATGCTTTGTAAACTGTCAAATGTGTTCTAGGTGCGAGTCCCGTCCAGGAAAAAATACATGGACCGTGTAGTCATACGAGTAATTTGTTTATTTGATCACTGTAGAGACTTACATGGCAAGGATGTGAATGAAGTACATGTAAAAACCAACCAAGAATGAGCTTGCTTGGGAAAGAAAAGAGCATTGAATAGAGACATTCTGTAGAGAGAGTGATTACCTAATTGTGATTACCTAATTGTGTTTACGGGAAAGAGCCCAACGCTCGTATCTTCCCGTCTCCTCATCGGTTCCATTTTATCTTTAGTCATACTTATCATACCTGTCCTTAAAACTATGGATTGAGATAGCATTAACTACCTCCTCGCTTAGCCAATTCCAATTATCAACTACTCTTACACTGAAAAAGTATTTCCTTACATCCTGCAAACAAGTTTTCTTACGAAGCTTCAAACTATGACCTCTAGTTCTAGAGCCAGCCATATCAAAATATCGATCCCTATCCACTCTATCATAACCATGAAGGAATTTAAAGACTCTCACCATATCCCCCTCACTCTTCTAGCTTCGAGTGATGGTAAGTCGAATTCCCTCAGCCTCTCATCATAACTGAGATTGCATATTTCTGGCACCAGTTTCGTGGCATGTCTTTGAACTTTTTCAAGCTTAGCTATGTGCTTTTTCAAGTGCGGATTCCAAAAGGGGGCTGCATATTCGAGTTTTGGCCTCACATAGGTTACATAAATATTTCTGTGTGTGTGTGTGTGTGTGTGTGTGTGTGTGTGTGTGTGTGTGTGTTCATTCCCTAGCTCAAGCTCTAACTACTGAATTGCCTGAAACGCCTCATAGCAAGCTAGTTAAACCTTTCACATACCTCAGTATGATGATTATGAATACTGGATATCAGGAAAATAGTTTTATATACTCTGGACTTTCCTTCGGACCTCAGGAGCGCCTGTCCGCCGTTTTCGAGCATTTATATAGAAGTGACAACTGTTCCTAGGGGTTATTATGGGGAAAATTACCCTTTATTACTCTCTGAACACCTGTAAATTATTGCTGTCCTGTTAAATTCAGCGAGGGGGAGATGAGAATGCAGCCTTTATAACTCTACTTCACATATACTTCAAGGCGTATCAGCTAGTTCTTCTTCTTCTTCTTCTTCTTCTTCTTCTTCTTCTTCTTCTTCTTCTTCTTCTTCTTCTTCTTCTTCTGCTTCTTCTTCTTCTTCTTCTTCTTCCTATATAGTAGAAAAATATCACTATTCTATTAGCATGAAAGCTGAAAAATAAGCTCGCACTCTTCATTAAATTCTATTAACAAAAATATACCTTCTTCAAAACTAAAAAGAAACACTATTTAAAAATATAAAAACAGTACTCTACTCTTACCTTTCTACATCTGTCTATATATATGGCTCCGATCCATATTGTAAGGGGGTGACCGAGCCAAGAAACACATATTTAACATGATCCACACATACCTCAACCTCTCCTCTAAGATAAAGGGTTGGAGATAAAGAATTGTCACATTCCCCCCTGCCACCCTGCTTGGGCCATTTATAAGGTAGGCAAGCAAGGATATTCTACAGTGAGCCTCGACTGCCGCAGTTTGCTTACCCCTACCGCTTCATCACATGGCAATTCCACTCACACCCGTCCATCACAGAACACTGAGCTAGCAGGTGCGAGAAATCTCTTTGGCCAACCTCATCTATACACAATCTTTCTCCACTCACTCCCATCTCTTGCACGCTCTCTTCCCTGCTTCACTGACGTATCTTGTGTATCCAATCCCCTTTTTGCGCCATCCATCCATCTCATTCTAGGTCTTCCTCTCGGCTTGCTCCAACCAATTCTGTACTCCACACTCTCTTCACCATTTTTATGTGTCCAAACCAACCCGATATTCTCTGATCTAACCTATGTGACAGCTTTCTATCAACACGTGTTCTTTGCCTGACCTGCTCATTCCTTGCTCTATCTATTTTAGGTACACAAGTCATACTTCTCAAACAGCTCATCTCCATTACATTGAGCTTGTTCTTTTCATCCTCTCTTGCATTCCAACTCTCTGCTCCATACGATACTGTCGGTACAATCACACCTTCATATATCCTTCTGTTTGCATTCTTTCCTAAATACCTACTGCTCATCACACTTTTCTACCCACCTTGACATTTACTCACTTCCTTAACTCTATGACTTATCTCAGCATCCAATCATCCATTCCTCGCCACGTGCGACCCCAGATACTTAAAACTCTCAACATCATCATGGAACTCCCTGTTCGCTCAAACTATCAATTTGTCAACATTAACACTCCTCGTGCATTTCATTACTTTACTTTTACCAATATTCACCCACAACTTCATTCTCTCATACACCCTATCATACCCAGTACCAAATTGTTCAATTAATTCTCAGTATTAGCCACCAGTGCAGTGTCATCTTCTATAGCAAATAATTATATTTCCACAACTTTTCATACTCACTAAGTAATTCCAAGCTTCTGTCTAATACTTCATACTCTTTCATTTACTTCCCTTACAACTCCATCCATATACACATTAAACCACCATAGCGACATTACACAACCTTGACGTAATCCTACATTCACCTCAAACTAATCACTCAAACCAATCTCAACTCTCACACAAGCTCTACTATTAATGTAAAACCTCTTGACGGCATTCAGAAAACTTCCACTTAGTCCACACAGTCGCAACTTACTCCACAACTCCTCTCCATCAACCCTGCCTTCGTTTTCCCTATGAGTGGTTTCCTCATTCAATACTAGGGAATTTTTAGCAATTTCTATATAATTCTTTTATGATTTTGTAATGGCTATGTAATCTCCAGGTAATATACACAAAACTACATAAATGGATGCATATATTTACATAAAATATAAATTACAGTCTGGGATACTAACGGAAATATTGCATACATCAAGAAATACAAAAAAATAAATAACCTTAAAAATATGTCATATATGAAGCATGTATGTATGTATGTATGTATGTATGTATGTATGTATGTATGTATGTATGTATGTATGTATACTCATTTATTTATTCACCAGCAGAGAATTTAAAAAAAAAAATCATAGCTAATGAAATATCACGAAAAATATAATATTATTTATCTTTGTTGATCATATTCACCTAAGCATCTTTTTTCAACATCATTCTCAGCTGAGAATCGGAAATAAAAACACGTTTATGAGCTCATGAAGAATTGAGACCTGCCTTTTATCAACAGCAAACAAAAACAAAACAAAGACATTTATTTCCATTTTTGTACAATGGTTTTCTTCTAAAAGTAAAAGTAACTTATAAGTACACATCTAATTGAACTAATAAGTAAGAGGGCAATACGTACAGTTAAATTAAATGTAGCTTTCCTAGAAAATAACGATGCTGTAATAAATATGTTAACAATAATGTTAATAATAGAGTAGTAATAATAACACTCAATACAGTATCGTTATTATCGGCATCATCACCATATTTGTATTCCTTACAATGATAATAATTAGTTCTTAACTTAGAGAACAGAGAAGTCGATTTCAATTTACATTTGAAGAGGTTAGTGTTAAAGGAAATTGCATTAAATCATTAAGTTTAGTTTATGTGTGAGCAGCAACTATATGTCCAGAAGAAAACTATATAGTTTGCCTTTGAAAGCTGTGAAGGAGGTTGCATTTTTAAGATGCTCTGGAATATTTTTCCAGAGTGTTGGCCCTTTAATAGTGATCATATTTGAACCTGCTTCTGTGTTTGTTCTCTGAATAAAGAGCTCACTGCTCTGTCTTGTGTTGGTTCCCCTTATATCCTAACCGTTTTTAAATCAAATAGCCAGCTAGGATAATGATAGTCCAAAATTTTGTATACTAAAATATAAATAGCATAAGCGACCTTGTTTTCTGACAGCAGCCACCCAAGTTTATTGAGAGCTGGTGTGATGTGGTAATATTTTCTTATTCCTCCCAGGGCAACTCGAGCTGCAAAATCAATAAGCTTCTGTATTCTGTTTATCTGACTCTTAATGGTAGCTCCCCAAACAGTTGTGCAGTAATTAATGTGACTTAGGGCTAGAGATTCAATAACAGTTATTCGAGTGGTAGTATCAAAATTGTCTTTTATACGTGATACGTACATTAATGTTCCTGTAACCATTTTGCATACTTTATCTATGTGGGAGTCAAGCAACATGTAGTTATCAAAGTGAATTCCTAGGGTTTTGACTGTTTTGCTAGGTGTAATATTATTGCCGCAAAAATTAATTGTTGTGTTTTCTGGAATTTGTGCTATATGGAACCATGAACCAATAAACATGCATTGTGTTTTACTTTCGTTAATTAACAACCCAATTTCTTGAAAATAGGTTTTAATTTTTGACAGAGAATTTTCTGCTCTTAAGATTAGCTCTGGGAGATTATTAATATCACCACTAAGGAGTGGTTGAGTGTCATCTGCATATTGTACGACTAGACAGTCAGAAATGAAAGAAGATAGATCATTTACGTAAATGGAGAAGAGGATAGGACCAAGTACATATCCCTGTGGAACACCAAATGATACATTTTATGGCGTAGAGATAATGTTGTTAAGACGTATAGACTGTTTGCGATTAGATAGATACTCTCTAAACCAGCTCGGATCAATATTTAGGTTATTACATTTACTTATAAGAATTTCATTGTTTACACTGTCGAAGGCTTTTGATAAGTCTAGTAATACAAGCAGAGATATTTTTTTCATATCTATATTATTATAGATACTATTCGTAACTTTGAGTAGTGCAGTTTCCGTCGAGAGTTTCGGTCTGAAACCATGTTGGTTAATAGCTAATAGTCTATTTGACTCTAAATATGACATAAGTTGGCATGCAACAATTTTCTCTAATATTCTAGAGAAAATGGGTAGCAGGGAAATGGGACGATAGTTTGTCACATCTTCTCTGTCCCCCTTTTTATGCAGAGGTATTACATGTAATTATTTTCAATAGTCAGGAAACTTTTTAGTAACAATGGAAGTCTTCATAATAGTTAGAATATAAGATACAATCTCGGGTAGAGCATCTTTGATGAATTGAAATGGTATAACATCTGGACCATAAGAGCCAGAG
>JAXCGZ010013220.1:112500-115000 GCA_037179515.1 Halocaridina rubra
TAACTTAACCTAACCTAACCTAGGCTAGGTTAGGTTAGGTTAGGTTAGGCCCACATTTCGCTTAAATCCCAGATTATGCATATGCAATATATGAGGGCCTGTTCTGGGACCGATATCAATATATATATATATATATATATATATATATATATATATATATATATATATATATATATATATATATATATATATATATATATATATATATATATATATATATATATATATATATATATATATATATATATATATATATATATTTTTTTTTTTTTTTTTTTTTTTTTTTTTTTTTTAAGAGTGTGACACCGAGACAGGCAGAAACTGCCCTCATCAACAAAGGCCCAGCCACGAGAAAATACCAAGACGAAGGAAAAGAAAAAGGTTAAGGGCAATACAGAGATGAGGTAATATCACACAAAGGAAAACGACAGACAAAAAAAAAAAGTCAAAGTAAAGAGGACCCAGAGATATGGAGGACCAGGCTCTGAGATGACGATAGATCTGCTTTTTGAAGGATGAAAGGTCATAAGAATTAGGAAAGACAGAAGGAGGAAGAGAGTTCCAGAGTATGGACGTAGATGGGAAGAAGCAGTCGCTGCACCGACCAATCCGCGAACTACAAATCTCCACACAGTACCTGTGAGATGAGGCCATTTGGCGAGTGTTACGCGGCCTCGGCAGTGGAGGAGGGATGCAACTCGCCAACTCATCAGAGCAGCGATGGAAGTAGTAGCAATAGAAAAGCGAAAGGGAAGATACCTTAAGGCGAAGAGAGAGAGAATCCAGGTTAGAAATAAGAGAAGGATCATTAATGAGTCTGACTGCCTTAGATTCAATCCTATCAAGAAGATAAGTAAAGGAAGAAGCATCCCAGATGTTTGAGCAGTATTCTAAGCAGGGGCAGATAAGAGCTTTGAAAATTTTAAGTAACTGCAATGAGGAAAAGTAATGACGAAAACGAAACAAAACCCCCAATTTTTTGGATGAAGATTTAGAAATTTGGATTATGTGATTCCTCCAAGACAAGTTAGAGGCTATATGGATTCCTAATATATTGATAGAGTTAAGAGGGTAAATTTCATTAGTTTCGAAGACAATAGGGTTATCAGGAGGAGGAGAAGATAAAGAGATAGCCAGAAACTGTGTGCATACGCCAACTCATCAGAGCAGCGATGGAAGTAGTAGCGATAGAAAAGCGAAAGGGAAGATACCTTAAGGCGTAGAGAGAGAGAGAATCCAGGTTAGAAATAAGAGAAGGATCATTAATGAGTCTGACTGCCTTAGATTCAATCCTATCAAGAAGATAAGTAAAGGAAGAAGCATCCCAGATGTGTGAGCAGTATTCTAAGCAGGGGCGGATAAGAGCTTTGAAAATTTTAAGTAACTGCAATGAGGAGAAGTAATGACGAAAACGAAACAAAACCCCCAATTTTTTGGATGAAGATTTAGAAATTTGGATTATGTGATTCCTCCAAGACAAGTTAGAGGCTATATGGATTCCTAATATATTGATAGAGTTAAGAGGGTAAATTTCATTAGTTTCGAAGACAATAGGGTTATCAGGAGGAGGAGAAGATAAAGAGATAGCCAGAAACTGTGTCTTGGAGGATTTGAATTAACTAAATTTTGAGTGCCCCATTCAGATACTCTCTGCAAATCGGAGTTGAGAGTAGAAGAAAGAGTGATACGAGATTGATTACGAGTAACAGATGAAGGTTGTGAAGAAAAGGCAGAGGAAAAGTGAAGTGTAGAATCATCGGCAAAGGCATGAAGAAGAGAGGAAGATGGGGATTGTAAAAGATCATTGATGAAGAGAAGGAAGAGAGTAGGTGAAAGAACAGAGCCCTGTGGAACACCACCAGAAACAGAGAAAGGGCTAGATGTCGTGCCATCAACAACTACAGATATAGAACGGTCAGTAAGAAAACTGGAAATCAGAGAACAGAAAGAAGGGGTAAAGCCATAGGCAGGGAGTTTGGCCAACAGAGCCTTGTGCCACACTCTGTCAAAAGCCTTAGAGACATCAAGGGCGACGACAAAGGATTCCGCATAGTTCCTCAAAGAAGATGACCATACATGAGTAAGATAGGACAGGAGATCACCAGTGGATCTTGCCTTGCAGAAGCCGTACTGGTGATCGGAGATAAGTGAGTTAGATTCAAGGCGTTTCAAGAAGTGAGCATTGAGCAAAGTTTCGAAAACTTTAGCAATAGAGGAGGTTAAAGCAATAGGTCGGTAGTTAGAAGGAATAGAGCGGTCACCGTTCTTAGGAACAGGTTGAACTAGAGCATGCTTCCAAGATGAAGGATAGATACTGGTTGACAGAATGAGGCGAAAAAGACGGCAAAGTACGGGAGCCAGTTCATCTGCAAACTCCTTATGGAACCTTGCAGGGATACCATCAGGACCAGATGCCTTGTTTGTCTTTAGTGAGCGAAGAACCTTATGAACTTTACGTGAAGAAAGGATAAGGGAGGGCATAGGGTTAGAGAGGGGAAAA
>JAXCGZ010013220.1:120000-122500 GCA_037179515.1 Halocaridina rubra
CTTTTTCAAGTGCGGATTCCAAAAGGGGGCTGCATATTCGAGTTTTGGCCTCACATAGGTTACATAAATATTTCTGAACATTTCCTTGTCCATGTGCCTGAAGGCTACCCTTACATTTGATAAGAATGCATATGCTGCCCTTACTACGCTATTTATATGTATTTCTGGAGACAAATCTGCCAGTATGTTTACTCCTAGATCTCTCTCATTTTCTGTCTCTTGAAGTTGTACTCCAGCCACCGAGTAGTCAAGCTTGGGCCTTCTTGCACTTGTACCCATTCTCATTACCTTACATTTTGAGGTATTGAATTTCATTAGCCACTTTTCTGACCACTCATGCAGATTATTTAAATCCTCCTGAAGTTCTCTACCATTGTTCTCGTTTTTTACTTTCTTCACAATCTTTGCATCATCTGCAAACATATTCATGAATGAATTTACAGACTCTGGTAGGTCATTTACATATACAAGGAACAAAAGTGGCCTTAAAACTGAACCCTGTGGAACTCCACTACTAACTCTTCTCCATTCAGACACTGAGTGTCTTACTCTAACCCTCTGTTCCCGTCCTTCTAAGTAAGTTTTTATCCATTCCAAGACATTTCCACCTATTCTAGCCATTGATTGCAGCTTCCTAATAAGTCTCCCATGTGGAACAGTGTCAAACGCTTTCTGGAAGTCTAGGAATATGCAATCTGCCCAGCCCTCTCTTTCCTGTAAGATTTGGCTTACCTCATCATAAAATTCTAATAAGGTTGTTACTGTTGATCTACCTTCTCTGAAGCCATGTTGCCTCACTGACAAAAAGTTGAAGGATTCCAAGTGAAGAGAGATATGTTTCCTTAGTAGTTTCTCCATAACTTTGCAAACTATGCTGGTTAAGGAAAGTGGTCTATAGTTCAGAGCCGTATCCCTCCTTCCCTTTTTGAAGATAGGTATCACATTTGCTTGTTTCCAGCATCTTGGAATCTCCCCCGACTCCAGTGACTCCTTAAATATGATACTTAGTGCCACTGGTATTGTGTTTGCGCATTTTTTAAGCACATGAGGCTATATGTCATCAGGACCTGTAGCTTTATGAACATCTAAATCCATCAGCGCTTTGCATACCTCTGTGGCTGTAAGGTTGATGTTCTCTAATACCGGCCCTTGAGCTTCTATCACTGCAATCTGAGGGGGTGGGGTAGTGTGTGTGTGTGTGTGTGTGTGTGTGTGTGTGTGTGTGCCGCGCGCGCTCGCGCTGGTCACAGGCTGGTCGAGAGAGTAGTAAAACTTCTAAGTTATCCACAGTGGTGCCCTCTATAAGCTCTGGTAGATTCAGGAGTAGTGCCATTTCATTTTCCTTTCTTAAGGACTCTGGCTCTGAGCACTAAGTTGTACACTACTATTCTACAGGGCCAAGGTTCGAGCCCCTAGTGTAGTTGTACAATACTCTGAATAACTTTTATTTTGGGCTGTCCGATGCCCTTGTGAGGTTTTTGGTGAATATATTCCTTAAGACAACATGAAATTTTTGCCCGTAACTCTATATTCGATTTTCATATTATAGTTTACTTACATACACACACACACACACACACACACACACACACACACACACACACACACACACACACACACACACACACACACACACACACACACACTTCTTCGCAGGATGTAAGGAAATACTTTTTCAGTGTAAGAGTAGTTGATAATTGGAATTCGCTAAGCGAGGAGGTAATTAATGCTATCTCAATCCATAGTTTTAAGGACAGGTATGATAAGTATCACTAAGTATAAAATGGAACCGATCAGGAGACGGGAAGATACGAGCTTTGGGCTCTTTCCCGTAAACACAATTAGGTAATCACAATTAGGTAATCACAATTAGGTAATCACACACACACACTACTAAGGAAACATATCTCTCTTCACTTGGAATCCTTCAACTTTTTGTCAGTGAGGCAACATGGCTTCAGAGAAGGTAGATAAACAGTAACAACCTTATTAGAATTTTATGATGAGGTAAGCCGAATCTTACAGGAAAGAGAGGGCTGGGCAGATTGCATATTCCTAGACTTCCAGAAAGCGTTT
This sequence comes from Halocaridina rubra, assembly GCA_037179515.1. Classification (NCBI taxonomy): domain Eukaryota; kingdom Metazoa; phylum Arthropoda; class Malacostraca; order Decapoda; family Atyidae; genus Halocaridina; species Halocaridina rubra. The sequence continues at coordinate 122,077 of JAXCGZ010013220.1, forward strand.
GACACTGTTCCACATGGGAGACTTATTAGGAAGCTGCAATCAATGGCTAGAATAGGTGGAAATGTTTTAGAATGGATAAAAACTTACTTAGAAGGAAGGGAACAGAGGGTTAGAGTAAGACACTCAGTGTCTGAATGGAGAAGAGTTAGTAGTGGAGTTCCACAGGGTTATGTTTTAAGGCCACTTTTGTTCCTTGTATATGTAAATGACCTACCAGAGTCTGTAAATTCATTCATGAATATGTTTGCAGATGATGCAAAGATTGTGAAGAAAGTAAAAAACGAGAACAATGGTAGAGAACTTCAGGTGGATCTAAATAATCTGCATGAGTGGTCAGAAAAGTGGCTAATGAAATTCAATACTTCAAAATGTAAGGTAATGAGAATGGGTACAAGTGCAAGAAGGCCCAAGCTTGACTACTCGG
>JAXCGZ010013220.1:127500-130000 GCA_037179515.1 Halocaridina rubra
TCCACTAATAACTCTTCTCCATTCAGACACTGAGTGTCTTACTCTAACCCTCTGTTTCCTCCCTTCTAAGTAAGTTTTTATCCACTCCAAGACATTCCGACCTATTCTTGCCATTGCTTGCAGCTTTTTAATAAGTCTCCCATGTGGAACAGTGTCAAATGCTTTCTGGAAGTCTAGAAATATGCAATCTGCCCAGCCCTCTCTTTCCTGTGAGATTCGGATTACCTCATCATAAAATTCTAATAAGTTTGTTACTGTTGATATACCTTCCCTAATGCCATATTGTCTCACTGACAAAAAGTTGAAGGATTCCAAGCGAAGAGAGATATGCTTCCTTAATAGTTTCTCCATAACTTTGCAAACTATGCTGGTCAAGGAAACTGGTCAATAGTCCGTATCCCTCCTTCCCTTTTTGAAGATAGGTATCACGTTTGCTTGTTTCCAGCATCTTGGAATCTCCCCTGACTCCAGTGAATTTTAAATATGATACTTATTGCCATTGATATTGAGTTTGTGCATTTTTTAAGTACATGAGGACCTGTAACTTTATGGACATCTAACTCCATCATCGCTTTGCATACCTCTGTGGCTGAAAGGTTGATGTTCTCTAATACCTGCCTTTGAGCTTCTATCTTTGCAATCTGACGGGGTGGGGTATTTTCTATTGTAAATACTGACTAAAACTCCTTGTTCAATTCTTTGCAAATCTCTTCATCCGTCTCAGTGATGCTTCCATCCGCTCTCTTTAGCCTTAAAACCTGTTCTTTTACCTTCAGTTTTCCTCTGATAAAGCTGTGGAAAAGCTTGGGATTTTTTTCAGCCTTCCTGGTGATGTCCCTTTCATAGTCTCTCTCTGCCTCTCTTCTTTTACTTAGGTAATCATTTCTTGATCTTTTGTAGGTTTGCCAGGCATTTATGTTTTTTTCTCCTCCTATAACTTTTCTTGCATTTGTCTCTCCACTCCTTAGCTCTTTTACACTCCTCATTATTGAACCATTTCTCTCTGGCATGAATTACACCTACTTTGGTGACAGGTATGCAGCAATCTACTATCTTCCCATATTTCTCACAAAAGATGTACATGTATTGTAAAGATTTGTTGTAAAATAAGGTTCTCCAGTCAATAACTGCAAAAAGCTCATTCATTTTGATGTAATCTCCTTTCGGATAGTTCCTCCCCATGTCCTCAGTGTTTCTACTCTCAGGAAGAATATCTTCAATGATATACTTCATCAACAACACACAGTGGTCACTCTTTCCAATTGGTGGTTCATACTCAATTTTTTCAATATCCAACACGTTATCTGTGAATACTAGATTAAGTAGCGATGGCTCTTCCCCACCCCTGGCCCTGGTTGGTTCCATTACATGTTGGTGTAGGAAATTCCCTTGTACGCAATCTAGAAATCTTGCCCCAAATGAGTCCTCACCACTGTGTGGGTCAAGATTTATCCAATCTATCTCTTTATGATTAAAATCTCCCATAATCAAAATCCTACATTTTCTCTCCTGTGCCATGTTAACAACCGAGTTTATGACTTCAACAGTACCTATATGACTTTCTTCATAAACTTCTAGCCTATTATGGTTCCTTGGTGGGTTATATACAACAGTTATTTTAATGCTCTCTGACCCAGTATTTATGCGAGCACAAAGAAATTCCTTGAACTCACTTTCTATAGCCAAGTTTATTTCTTCAACTTGAATCCTTTCACTTATGAGCAGTGCTATCCCTCCACCAGTCCTCTCAGATCTTTCAACCCTTAATATTCTGAAGCCCTTAGAAAAAAACTGTGACACTGTTTATGCCTTCACTCAACTTAGTCTCTGTGACTGCTACTATATTTGCCTTAATGTTGTGAATCCTATAGTAGTCACCGTGGTTCAAGCGGTAGCGTCCGCGACTTTGAGTCGACAGGTCGAGAGTTCGCGCCCCGTCACGGTCCGAGGTTAGCAAGGGCATACACTCAGGGTAATGATTACATCTGCCAAAACAAGTCCTTCGCAAGAAGGCAATCGTCCTAGCCCTTGGTAGAAAAGGGGGTCCATGACGTAAAACCGGAACGAACTGTTGTGAATCCTATCTTTTAATTGTACTGCCTTACCAGCTAATACATCAGTATTTGTGTATAAAAATCTTAATGAGGCCCCATCCCCTGATCTTCTGTCATTATCTTCTTTATCTCCCCTATGTATGGAAGAACTCTGAAATGAAAAATTATCTTGTTTTCTTCATTTCTTTCCTCCTTTAACCTTCTTGCCTCTTGCAACAAGTTTTTTATCTTTTCCATCTCTTCCTGTGTTCTGTATCGTCTAATGAACACTTTTGAATGCTTGAAGGTCGCATAGACTTTTTTTCCTCTTCAATATTTCTCTACATGTTTCCCCTCTCTCAAAGGTTACTTTTGTTGGTCTTTGCTTTCCCTCCCTCGAATATTTGCCTAGTTGGTGAATGTTACAATATCCTCAGGACCACCAAACTACTCCAAGCTTTCTTATC
>JAXCGZ010013220.1:135000-137500 GCA_037179515.1 Halocaridina rubra
GTCATACTTCTCATACCTGTCCTTAAAACTATGGATTGAGATAGCATTAACTACCTCCTCGCTTAGCCAATTCCAATTATCAACTACTCTTACACTGAAAAAGTATTTCCTTACATCCTGCAAACAAGTTTTCTTACCAAGCTTCAAACTATGACCTCTAGTTCTAGAGCCAGCCATATCAAAATATCGATCCCAATCCAATCTATCATAACCATGAAGGAATTTAAAGACTGTCACCATATCCCCCCTCACTCTTCTAGCTTCGAGTGATGGTAAGTCTAATTCCCTCAGCTTCTCATCATAACTGAGTTTGCGTATTTCTGGCACCAGTTTCGTGGCATGTCTTTGAACTTTTTCAAGCTTAGCTATGTGCTTTTTCAAGTGCGGATTCCAAAAGGGGGCTGCATATTCGAGTTTTGGCCTCACATAGGTTACATAAATATTTCTGAACATTTCCTTGTCCATGTGCCTGAAGGTTACCCTTACATTTGATAAGAATGCATATGCTGCCCTTACTATGCCATTTATATGTATTTCTGGAGACAAATCTGCCAGTATGTTTACTCCTAGATCTCTCTCATTTTCTGTCTCTTGAAGTTGTACTCCAGCCACCGAGTAGTCAAGCTTGGGCCTTCTTGCACTTGTACCCATTCTCATTACCTTACATTTGGAAGTATTGAATTTCAATAGCCACTTTTCTGACCACTCATGCAGATTATTTAGATCCTCCTGAAGTTCTCTACCATTGTTCTCGTTTTTTACTTTCTTCACAATCTTTGCATCATCTGCAAACATATTCATGAATGAATTTACAGACTCTGGTAGGTCATTTACATATACAAGGAACAAAAGTGGCCCTAAAACTGAACCCTGTAGAACTCCACTACTAACTCTTCTCCATTCAGACACTGAGTGTCTTACTCTAACCCTCTGTTCCCTTCCTTCTAAGTAAGTTTTTATCCATTCCAAAACATTTCCACCTATTCTAGCCATTGATTGCAGCTTCCTAATAAGTCTCCCATGTGGAACAGTGTCAAACGCTTTCTGGAAGTCTAGGAATATGCAATCTGCCCAGCCCTCTCTTTCCTGTAAGATTTGGCTTACCTCATCATAAAATTCTAATAAGCCATGTTGCCTCACTGACAAAAAGTTGAAGGATTCCAAGTGAAGAGAGATATGTTTCCTTAGTAGTTTCTCCATAACTTTGCAAACTATGCTGGTCAAGGAAACTGGTCTATAGTTCAGAGCCGTATCCCTCCTTCCCTTTTTGAAGATAGGCATCACATTTGCTTGTTTCCAGCATCTTGGAATCTCCCCCGACTCCAGTGACTCCTTAAATATGATACTTAGTGCCACTGATATTGTGTTTGTGCATTTTTTAAGCACATGAGGGGATATGTCATCAGGACCTGTAGCTTTATGAACATCTAAATCCATCAGCGCTTTGCATACCTCTGTGGCTGTAAGGTTGATGTTCTCTAATACCGGCCCTTGAGCTTCTATCACTGCAATCTGAGGGGGTGGGGTATTTTCTACTATAAATACTGACTGAAACTCCTTGTTCAATTCTTTGCAAATCTCTTCATCCGTCTCAGTGATGCTTCCATCCGCTCTCTTTAGCCTTAAAACCTGTTCTTTTACCTTCAGTTTTCCTCTGATAAAGCTGTGGAAAAGCTTGGGATTTTCTTTAGCCTTCCTGGTGATGTCCCTCTCATAGTCTCTCTCTGCCTCTCTCCTTTTACTTAGGTAGTCATTTCTTGCTCTTTTGTAGGTTTGCCAGGCATTTATGTTTTTTCTCCTCCTATACCTTTTCCAGCATTTGTCTCCACTCCTTAGCTCTTTTACACCCATTATCGAACCATTTCTCTCTGGCATGAATTACACCTACTTTGGTGACAGGCATGCAGCAATCTTCTATCTTCCCATATTTCTCACAAAAGATATCATACATTTCTTGTACAGATTTGTTGTAAAATAAGGTTCTCCAGTCAATAACTGCAAAAAGCTCATTCATTTTTATGTAATCTCCTTTCGGATAGTTCCTCCTCATGTCCTCAGTGCCTCTACTCTCAGGAAGAATATCTTCAATGATATACTCCATCAACAACACACAGTGGTCACTCTTTCCAATTGGTGGTTCATACTCAATATTTTCAATATCCAACACATTATCTGTGAACACTAGATCAAGTAGTGATGGCTCATCCCCACCCCTGGCCCTTGTTGGTTCCATTACATGTTGGTGTAGGAAATTCCCTTGTACACAATCTAGGAATCTTGCCCCGAATGAGTCCTCACCACTGTGTGGGTCAAGATTTATCCAATCTATCTCTTTATGATTAAAGTCTCCCATAATCAAAATCCTACATTTTTTTTCCCATGCCATGTTAACAACTGAGTTTATGACTTCAATAGTACCTATATGACTTTCCTCATAAACTTCAAGCCTATTATGGTTCCTTGGTGGGTTGTATACAACAGTTATTATAATGCTCTCTGA
>JAXCGZ010013220.1:142500-172500 GCA_037179515.1 Halocaridina rubra
TTTCTAGTTCACTATTTAAAACAGAATGCAGGTGGTCAAGGTTATTATCCTGCAGGAGAAGGTTGGTGTCATCTGCATAAAGAATATATTTGAATTTATTACTAGCATTGGAAATATCATTTATATAAACTAAAAATAACAATGGGCCCAGTATTGATCCCTGTGGTACTCCCCTCTCAATAGTTTGCATCAAAGATGCTTTCCCATTACAATATACGGCTTGTTTTCTATTTTTCAAGTAGCTCTTAAATAACTGTAATGGTGTTCCCCTAATACCCACACAAGTTAGTTTTTCTATTAGTATATCATGGTCTAATTAGTCAAATGCTTTGGACAAGTCTAGGAAAACCCCTGCAACAAAATTCTTATTTTCCAAATTTTGATAATCATCACTTGTAAAGTTCATTATTGCTTTTTCAGTGGTCTTATTATTACGGAATTCGTATTGATTTTTTGATAATAGGTTGAACTTTTCAAGGAATTCTTTAAGTCTGTGAACAATCGCTTTTTCAAACACTTTACTTAAGGACGGTAAGATTGGTATAGGTCTAGAGTTATTTTCATAATCCACAGTGCCTGACTTAAATACAGGTATTACTTTCGCACTTTTTAGTTTGTCTGGAAAACATCCTTGCTGAAAACATAGATTGATTATGTGGGTAAGTGGGGTACCAATGTAATGGGCAGTGACCTGGAGTAGTTTTGATGGAATTTCATCATATCCCGACGCTGTATTTGGTTTTAAGGTTTTTATATATTTAGTGATTTCCTCCCTTGTTACAGGATACAAGTAAAACGAAAAGTCTGGTGGATTATTAAGAAACTGTCGGTGTGAGTTTTGTTGAACATTTTGTTGTTCCTGTGTTGGTTGTGCTATAGTTAAGAAATGATTGTTAATGATGTTAGCAGTGTGGTCATTATCGTTTTTTAATTTGATTTCCTTTGAATGATTAATTTGTTTTCGTCCCATTAGGCTGTTTATTGTATTCCAGGTGGACTTGCTGTTTCCTTGTTCCTTCTTAAGCTTATCCTGATAATATCTATTTTTTGCAGCTCGGAGTAGTGTTACTAATTTGTTCCTGTAAGCTTTATATCTGGTTCCAAAAGACAAAGGCCATTTTGATGCAAGCCTTTCTAATAGGTGTTTTTCTTTGATACTATTTTTTAATTCTGCAGTTATGTGTGGGCATCTGTTGTTTTTATTATTTACAGTCGATTTTCTTAGAGGAAAGCAGTCTAGGAATTTATCTCTAATTGTACAGTGAAATTTATTAAAAGCTTCATTTGCATTATTTAGGTCTATGATATGTTGCCATTTTTCATGTGATATATCTCTAGTAAATTTAGCTATGTTATCATCAGAGTAATGTCTTTTTTCTACATATGCATCAAATTTATGTTCTTCTTTTTTAAACTGGAAGTATACTGCGATGATCTGTTATGTTTGTGTACACTATGTAATTACTTATGTTGTCTTCAAGATTTGTGGTCCAGATATGATCGATTAGAGATGCACTATTTTCAGTTACTCTCGTAGGTTTAGTAGTTATTGGAAAGCAGCCACGTGGATACATAAAGTTTATAAAATCAGTTACTCTTTGATCATTTATTTTGAACAAATCTAAGTTCCAATCACCGAATAAATAAATAGTTTTGTACTTTTTTCTTGCTGCAAAAACAAATACTTTCAGTAAAGCTTCAAGGAATTCAGGCATGTTCCCCTTTGGTGGTCTATATACAGATGCAAAGAAGCAATTTTCCTTACCGTTATGTACCTGTACACTAACACATTCAATGAATCGTTCCATCAAACTGCACTCCTTTATAATACTCGAGCTATACTTATTAGCTACATACATACATACACCTCCACCTTTCCTGTCTCTGTTCTGAGTGAACATATTGTACCCTGTTATATTATACAATGGTTCAATATCATTATCCAGCCTAGTCTCTGAAAAACCCATTACATCACATATATTATTTTCTGCTAAACATTGATCAACAAATATTTGAAGGTGGGGGAAGAGATGAGAAAATGCAGTCAAGAGAGAGAGTGAACTATGGGAGATTAGAGCCTTTAGGTTTCCTGCTTGTTGTAAAAGTCGACCAGATAGGACGGAGTAAGGGGACTGGGAATCCCCTCCTCTGTATTTTCGTCCCACAAAGAGCCGAAGATTTTTTTTTTTTTTAATTCAGCAGCTCCCTTATAAAGAAATTTTGGCTCTTTTATACTGACACAATCGTTTTATTTCTAATTTACATCGGTTATTGATAACAAACTTAAAGCATTAAAGATAATATTACAGTAGCAAAATTAAAGTCAGCTGGACTATAACAAAGAAATAAACAAGTAAATGAATTAATGCATAAATAACGAGTTAAGCTGTAATAATATATTATGTATTTGCAGCTAAGCTGTAATTAAAATACAATTTGCTTAGCCGCCATATTGATTGTTTCTGTTCTATGAGACGTAAACAAACAAAATGGCGGAAAAACAGATGTATGTATTAGCTTCGAAATTTGAGGCAAATGGGGATAAAAGATAATAAACCCTAGGACGATTGCTTTCTGTGACAACTGCTCCTAGGACAATTGCCCCTAACCCTACCTAACCTAGTCAAAGCTAACCCATCCTAACCTAACCTAATCAAAGTTGCTGTAATTACTTCATTACAATGAACTTGCTTTTATTCATTATTTATTGTATATACATAATTTTTCACTTTAACATTACCAACTGTCCGCTCTTACATTACGAGTTAGAGGCTAGTATCCCAAGGGCAATTGTCCCAGAGGCAAGCATTCTAGGGACAATTGTCCCACAGACTAATCATCCTGGAACAACTGCTGAACGCATCTTCTCTGTGAATGTTTCGTACGATTCGTATGTATAATTCATCCCCTCCCATTCACACCAGAATGTCCTCATCGGAAAAAGTTGACTTTTATGACCTTTCGTGTGTAGATACTGATATTTTTCCCGAAGTGTTTATATCATCTCTGGACAGAATGTTCGTATATTCACGTGATGACATCAGAAGGGAATTGGAAAAAATCAGAAAAGACACTCTGTAAAAGACAAGTCAACTATTGCTTTCAAAGGTAGTGGAACTCTTTCCACAACACAGTGGTAAATGCATCATTAAAAAGCAAGCAAAAAATATATAATTACAAATATAATCACATTTAGCACAAGTGTCCTGAATATCTCAATGAATGGTGAACTTGACAAACTCTTTCAATCTCAAACTTTGGTCGTAAAATCCATAGAGTTTGAAAAAACACACGATTTAGGAGACCTACATCGAATGATAGAAAGTCTTGCAGATAAGGTGAGAATTTTGGAAGCAGATGCTGAAGAGGTGAGAGCCTTACACAAGGTGGGATTGCTAGAATCAGACATTGTCCTACTTAAAAGAGATAATTCTAGGTTGACACTGCTATTAGAAACATCTCCACCTCTCAATTCAGTGCTATCACCTAACAACGATGATGTCCCTTCTATCAACAACCCTCAGGTTTTGCAAACCAGGTTTTCTGTCTCTACTCACAATTCCTTCAGTGCATTGAAAGACGAATGTGACAGTGGTAGTGAAGAAGAGGTAGATCCAGATAGAAGTCAAGAAGACAACCTGAATACACCATCTAGCATAAATGATAAACTCAGCAACAGGTTACAAAATAGTGAAGAAACAACAGCATCCTTCCTCAATACTCCTAACAACACAACAACAGGCACTAACCAGAACAAGATTCTTCCCAGCACAAATAACCAACCTGGTAAAGGGTTGCAAAACAGCGAAAAAGATATAGAGCCCATCTCCACTACTCCTAACAACACAGCGACTATCACTAACCAGGACAACCAAATTACACCATCCAGCACAAATAACCAACCCAGCAATAGGCTGCAAAACAGAGAAGAAAACAGAAAAGACAAAATAGAAGCAGTCCCTAATCTAAACATTCCATCGAAGTAAGTCCTCTCCCCCACAGCCACAGTTACCCAATAATGCAAGTACAAGGGTTACAGCTCAAATATATATTCGCATTCCTGGCAGCCCCTTTGGAGAGAGAGATACAGTAATATATTGACAAATCAAGGCATTCCCTCTGAAGAAGTCTTGATTAATGAGCTTTCTCGCAAACCAAATTGGGTCTACTTCGCAATAACGATATCAAAAGGATTTGAATATGTGGCTTACAAACTGAACCAATGGCCTACATGCACAATTGTCCAGCCATTTCGCAGGGGCAAACAATGGACACAACCTGGGTTATCTCCAAATTTCCCAAACTACAGTCATACCAGAATAAACAGCAAAGAGCTTATGAAACGATCCCCTATCAGCGAGACTACAGAAAGAGACACAATACAAACCTCTCTTATCGCCGTCCACGCACAAGAGACTTCTCCTGGAGAGACGGCTCTTACAACCATAGACACTCACCTAGGCATACAAACTTTGGAAAGGCCCGATCAAAACCATGGCACATACTCAAATCAGCGTTACCCATCCAACGGCAGGTACACACACCAGGGTCCATTAGCTAACCCCAGAGCACACTATAATGATGAATTCCCAGCAGAATCACACAGTCGAAAAAAAATCATCGACAAATCCAAGAACAAACTACAACTATGACTATGGATACCACCCTGATGAAACATGGTAACATTGTAACATTAGTACATGTGAACGCTCAGTCCCTTCTCGCTCATTTTGAGGAAATAATAATGCTAACAAAATACTACAACATAGACATCCTCTGTGTAAGTGCAACTTTGCTTCCTCCTACAACTGATAATAAATATGTGAATATCCCAGAGTTTAAAATATTTCGCAATGACCATGGCCGAGGGGGTGGGGTCTGTATTTATGTTAGAAATTATCTTAGTGCATCAGAAATAACCACAGGTCTAGAAAAAACTGAAGAGTCGAAGATTTATGGATCACTGTGCAGTATCAGAAACTTCCATCTTTCATTGTAGGGTGTGTTTACCGTCACCCTAAAGCACCTTGCAGTTCATTCAGTAATGTGCTAGAAACATTCAGAAATATCTGTGTGCGCCATAAACCCGTATACATACTTGGTGGCTTAATGATGACTTGCTTTCAGCAGATAACAAAATGAAAAAGGTGATCAACACTGTGAATTTAACACAAACAGGGACAAAACCGACCTGCATAACCCCTAATTCTAGGACTCTAATAGATCTGATAATAACAAATAAAGTGGAAAGTAAACCCTATTGGGACGTAGTTCCCTGCCAAATTGAAGATCACTAGCTCAACATTGCTACGCTAAACATAAACAAGCCCAAAAGGAAGCCTCTCTTCAAGACATTCCGGTGTCTAAAAAATTATTCCCCTGATATGTTTTGTACAGCATTAATCAACAACACAAATATACTTAATAGAATTATAAACACACATAACATCGATTTGCAGGTTGAGACTCTAACAAAAGTCTTCCGTGAATTCTTAGATAGTTGTGCATCCATTGTAACAAGAAAAATAATCCGCCCCTCAGCCCCCTGGCTAACTAATGACATCAAAGAGGCAATGTAAATCAGAAATCAAATACAAAAAGAGCTAAAAATGAATAGATATGATATGACTCTCCGAGAATGTTATAAAACAGAAAAGAAACGTGCCAGATCTCTCATCAATGTAAGAAAAAAGACTTTTACAAAAAAAACAATTCAATGACTCTAGACATGATACAGCAGCAACATGGAAAGTGATAAGAAGCATGATACCAAATGAAAAGACTACCTGAAAGTTATGAAAATATTTCGGAGTTGAAAGACAAAGCGGAAAACTTTAATAACTATTTTGTTAACGTTGGCAAAAATGCATATGAGAAAACACAAAAAACATCAACTCAGTGAATATGAGTAATTACTTAAATGTCAATTCTTCCAATGTAAACACAAGAGAGTACTTCAAGATAAATCCTATCGATTTTGCTACCCTAATTCTTACCATAAAGAGCCTAAAAAACTCTGGCTCTTATGGTCCAGATGGTATGCCATTTCAATTCATCAAAGATGCTCTACCCATGATTGTATCTTATATTCTAACTATTATGAACACCTCCATTGTTACTAAAAAGTTTCCTGACTCTTGGAAAAAATCACATGTAATACCTATGCATAAAAAGGGGGACAGAGAAGATGTGATAAACTATCGTCCCATTCCCCTACTACTCATTTTCTCTAAAATATTAGAAAAAAATTGTTGCATGCCAACTTATGTCATATTTAGAGTCAAATAGACTATTAGCTATTAACCAACATGGTTTCAGACTGAAACTCTCGATACGGAAACTGCACTGCTCAAAGCTACGAATAGTATCTATAATAATATAGATATGAAAAAATATCTCTGCTTGCATTACTAGACTTAACAAAAGCCTTCGACAGTGTAAACCATGAAATTCTTTTAAGTAAATGTAATAACCTAAATATTGATCCGAGCTGGTTTAGAGAGTATCTATCTAATCGCAAACAGTCTATACGTCTTAACAGCATTATCTCCATGCCAAAAAAAGTATCATTTGGTGTTCCACAGTGATCAGTACTTGGTCCTATCCTCTTCTCCATTTACATAAATGAGCTATCTTCTTCTTTCATTTCTGACTGTCTAGTCGTACAATATGCAGATGACACTCGCTACTCCTAAGTGGTGATATTAATCATCTCCCAGAGCTAATCTTAAGAGCAGAAAACACTCTGTCAAAAATTAAAACCTATTTTCAAGATATTGAGCTGTTAATTAACGAAAGTAAAACACAATGCATGTTTATTGGTTCAAAGTTCCATATAGCACAAATTCCAGAAAGCACAACAATTAATTTTTGCGGCAATATCATTACAGCATATATAGCAAAGCAGTCAAAAACCTAGGAATTCACTTTGATAACTACATGTTGCTTGACTCCCACATAGATAAAGTATGCAAAAAGGTTACAGGAACATTAATGTACTTATCACGCATAAAAGACAATTTTGAGACTACCACTGGAATAACTGTTATTGAATCTCTAGCCCTAAGTCACATTAATTACTGCACAACTGTTTGAGGAGCTACCACTATGACTCAGATAAAAAGAATACAGAAGATTATTAACTTTGCAGCTCAAGTTGCCCTGAGAGGAATAAGAAAATATGACCACATCATGCCAGCTCTCAATAAACTTGGGTGGCTGCAGGCAGAAAACAAGGTTCCTTATGCTATTTATATTTTTGTATACAAAATATTGGATCATCATTATCCTAGCTGGCTATTTGATTTAAAAACAGTCAGGGATATAAGGGGAACCAACACAAGACAGAGCAGTTAGTTCTTTATTCACAGAACAAACACAGACGTAGGTTCAAAGATGATCACTATTAAAGGGCCAACATTCTGGAAAAATATTCCAGAGCATCTAAAAAATGCATCCTCCTTCACAGCTTTCAAAGGCAAACCACATAGTTTTCTTTTGGACAAATAGTTGCTGCTCACAAATAAACTAAACTTAATGATGTAATGCAATTTCCCCTAACACTAACCTCTCTATATGTTAACTGATATCGACTTCTCTGTTCTCTAAGTTAGGAGCTAATTATTCTCATTGTAAGGAAAACAAATATGGTGATGATGCCGAGTGTTATTATCACTACTTTATTATTAACATTATTGTTAACATTTTTATTACAGCATTATTATTTCCTAGGATAGCTACATTTAATTTAACTGTATGTATTACTCTCTTACTTATTAGTTTAATTACATGTCTACTTATATTTTACTTTACTTTTAGAAGAATAACCATTGTACAAAAAAAGGATATAAATGTTTGTTTGTTTGTTTGTTTGTGACTAGTCCTGAGTCATTCTTCACCCTCACTCACTCATTCACTCAGTGTCCTTGAAACCGCTTAAGAGTGAGGATGTCTCAGGCAGATTACGCCACCAGTCGTAGCGGTATGAGCCATCTGATCATTACTAACATCTGTTTTAATGTGTATATTTAACCTAAGGGGGTAGTTTACAGCTTAGCGGGCCATGCCGCTCAACGACCTAGTCCCTCCACTCAGGTAAGTAGTTCGACTGAAGGTTAGGTAAGTATTTTTAGTTAGGATAGTAAAAAGTTTTGTATGCCTATCGCCATCTATTGGTAGGTTTTGAACATTGGTATGCCCCGCTAAACTGTAGGTGTTCCACCTAAGGTTATTATCGATTCTAATTTGCTCTTATCGAAACTTGAGAACGTGAAGGTACTGTTTTACTCTGTATGGAGAAGTAATGTTATCTTTCTTTTTTTATGGAAACAGTATTGAAAATATGGTTAATAACAGGTCCCGCTGAACATTGGTTATAAATTTGTACCACCCTAAATCTAAATATGAGGAGAAAACTGAAGCAAATGCAGTTTCCTTTTTTTTTTATCTATTCAGTTAATATGTCTTGAAAATCAGACATGTCTCTCGGAAAAATGTGTGCATATATATATATATATATATATATATATATATATATATATATATATATATATATATATATATATATATATATATATATATATATATATATATATATAATATGTCTGTCTGTCTGTATATATGTATGTATGTATGTATGTGATTACCTAATTGTGATTACCTAATTGTGTTTACGGGAAAGAGCCCAAAGCTCGTATCTTCCCGTCTCCTCATCGGTTCCATTTTAGACTTAGTCATACTTATCATACCTGTCCTTAAAACTATGGATTGAGATAGCATTAACTACCTCCTCGCTTAGCCAATTCCAATTATCAACTACTCTTACACTGAAAAAGTATTTCCTTACATCCTGCAAACAAGTTTTCTTACGAAGCTTCAAACTATGACCTCTAGTTCTAGAGCCAGCCATATCAAAATATCGATCCCTATCCACTCTATCATAACCATGAAGGAATTTAAAGACTGTCACCATATCCCCCCCTCAATCTTCTAGCTTCGAGTGATGGTAAGTCTAATTTCCTCAGCCTCTCATCATAACTGAGATTGCGTATTTCTGGCACCAGTTTCGTGGCATGTCTTTGAACTTTTTCAAGCTTAGCTATGTGCTTTTTCAAGTGCGGATTCCAAAAGGGGGCTGCATATTCGAGTTTTGGCCTCACATAGGTTACATAAATATTTATGAACATTTCCTTGTCCATGTGCCTGAAGGCTACCCTTACATTTGATAAGAATGCATATGCTGCCCTTACTATGCCATTTATATGTATTTCTGGAGACAAATCTGCCAGTATGTTTACTCCTAGATCTCTCTCATTTTCTGTCTCTTGAAGTTGTACTCCAGCCACCGAGTACTCAAGCTTAGGCCTTCTTGCACTTGTACCCATTCTCATTTCCTTACATTTTGAAGTATTGAATTTCATTAGCCACTTTTCTGACCACTCATGCAGATTATTTAGATCCTCCTGAAGTTCTCTACCATTGTTCTCGTTTTTTACTTTCTTCACAATCTTTGCATCATCTGCAAACATATTCATGAAAGAATTTACAGACTCTGGTAGGTCATTTACATATACAAGGAACAAAAGTGGCCCTAAAACTGAACCCTGTGGAACTCCACTACTAACTCTTCTCCATTCAGACACTGAGTGTCTTACTCTAACCCTCTGTTCCCTTCCTTCTAAGTAAGTTTTTATCCATTCCAAAACATTTCCACCTATTCTAGCCATTGATTGCAGCTTCCTAATAAGTCTCCCATGTGGAACAGTGTCAAACGCTTTCTGGAAGTCTAGGAATATGCAATCTGCCCAGCCCTCTCTTTCCTGTAAGATTTGGCTTACCTCATCATAAAATTCTAATAAGTTTGTTACTGTTAATCTACCTTCTCTGAAGCCATGTTGCCTCACTGACAAAAAGCTGAAGGATTCCAAGTGAAGAGAGATATGTTTCCTTAGTAGTTTCTCCATAACTTTGCAAACTATGCTGGTCAAGGAAACTGGTCTATAGTTCAGAACCGTATCTCTCCTTCCCTTTTTGAAGATAGGTATCACATTTGCTTGTTTCCAGCATCTTGGAATCTCCCCCGACTCTAGTGACTGCTTAAATATGATACTTAGTGCCACTGATATTGTGTTTGTGCATTTTTTAAGCACATGAGGGGATATGTCATCAGGACCTGTAGCTTTATGAACATCTAAACCCATCAGCGCTTTGCATACCTCTGTGGCTGTAAGGTTGATGTTCTCTAATACCGGCCCTTGAGCTTCTATCACTGCAATCTGAGGGGGTGGGGTATTTTCTACTGTAAATACTGACTGAAACTCCTTGTTCAATTCTTTGCAGATCTCTTCATCCGTCTCAGTGATGCTTCCATCCGCTCTCTTTAGCCTTAAAACCTGTTCTTTTACCTTCAGTTTTCCTCTGATAAAGCTGTGGAAAAGCTTGGGATTTTCTTTAGCCTTCCTGGTGATGTCCCTCTCATAGTCTCTCTCTGCCTCTCTCCTTTTACTTAGGTAGTCATTTCTTGCTCTTTTGTAGGTTTGCCAGGCATTTATGTTTTTTCTCCTCCTATACCTTTTCCAGCATTTGTCTCTCCACTCCTTAGCTCTTTTACACCCATTATCGAACCATTTCTCTCTGGCATGAATTACACCTACTTTGGTGACAGGTATGCAGCAATCTACTATCTTCCCATATTTCTCACAAAAGATGTCATACATTTCTTGTACAGATTTGTTGTAAAATAAGGTTCTCCAGTCAATAACTGCAAAAAGCTCATTCATTTTGATGTAATCTCCTTTTGGATAGTTCCTCATGTCCTCAGTGCCTCTACTTTCAGGAAGAATATCTTCAATGATATACTCCATCAACAACACACAGTGGTCACTCTTTCCAATTGGTGGTTCATACTCAATTTTTTCAATATCCAACACATTATCTGTAAACACTAGATCAAGTAGTGATGGCTCATCCCCACCCCTGGCCCTTGTTGGTTCCATTACATGTTGGTGTAGGAAATTCCCTTGTACACAATCTAGGAATCTTGCCCCGAATGAGTCCTCACCACTGTGTGGGTCAAGATTTATCCAATCTATCTCTTTATGATTAAAGTCTCCCATAATCAAAATCCTACATTTTTTTTCCCGTGCCATGTTAACAACTGAGTTTATGACTTCAATCCCTGTTCTTGCAAGTGATAGGAAAGTGCCTACTTTCGAAGGACTGGTTTTGGCAGTGTTTGACCATTACGCCGAATGGATGCCCTTTCTAACCTCGTGACCTGACGGGTGTCACATGACGAATCAAAGTCTCGTGATCTACCACCCGGCCATAGCAGCCACCAATATATATATATATATATATATATATATATATATATATATATATATATATATATATATATATATATATATATATATATATATATATATATATATATATATATATATATATATATATATATATATATATATATATATATATATATATATATATATATATATATATATATATATATATATATATATATATATATATATATATATATATATATATATAGATAGATAGATAGATAGATAGATAGATAGATAGATAGTACATTACATAATATTGAAAATTAAAAACAAAAACAAAGTATTCCTCTCAATTGTCAAGAAGATTTTTTTTTAATGCAGAATATTTGCTTAATCATGAATTTAGTAAATAATAAAATCTTGAAATAAAAACAATGAGTACACAATTGCTTCTTCGACATGCTTCAAGGACACTTTTTTTTTTTTTAATCAGAATATTCTATTATGTATATATATATATATATATATATATATATATATATATATATATATATATATATATATATATATATATATATATATATATATATATATATATATATATAGTCAACAAAATTATGTTGAAATCGAATGCTAACCACTGTGCCCTTCATGTCTTGCAGGAATAGACAAAAGTGACTGGGCCTCAGGAAAAGTCGCCCTAGTTACTGGTGGAGCTCGAAGGGTTGGCAAAACCATCGTCACTGCTTTTCATACACAAGGATTCAAAGTTGTTATCCACTGCAATGCCTCCACGGAACTAGCCGATGCTTTTGCTCAGGAACTAAACAGGTATTGGACGTGTTTGACACTGCTGTTATGTAAATGTTGACCATTTAGTAGTTTGGCCCATGGCACAGCCGCCTGTTGTGATAATACAGGTGAAGGGTCTTTTGGACTTAATTAGGACTGTCCAGGATAATTCGATGTTAAGTCTTCCTTCAGTTACGGTTCTTTTTCTGTGCCTACATCAACAACGAATATTCTTTGATATTTGTTACACATCTCTTATTATCCCTTCACAACTGACAAGTCACAACAGTCCCCATATTTTTTCTTTTTACTTTGTCTTCTTCGTGCCCAGCTCGATGAGGGCAGATTTTTTTTTTTTGGGGGGGAGGCCTGTCCTGGTGTCACAATCATAAAAAAAAACATTAATTAGTATTGGGTTATATGTTATAGATCTTAACAAGTTGTTGCTTTTCCTATGCCAAATTGGTGTTGCTTCAACTATGCTCCCCACTGGGTGCCATCTAACGCTTTTGCCTTGGAACTTAACAGGTATCGGACGTGATTGATCCAAGTATTTTGCAACATTTAGCCATTCGTGTATATGTAATTGATACTGAATCATATGGTATAGTTCTTGACTACTTGTTGCATTTCATAATGTCGATTTGCTGTTATTTCAACTGGGTGCTAATATTTCCAGACTTCTCCGGCATATCATCAGTCTAGATAGGTTGGTTAGTTAAAGTAAAATCTGTTACTTATCAATTTTCGCTCGTGTGCAGTGCATGTGTCTCTTAAACTAGTCCAAAATGAATTTGTTATGGCGCAAATTTGGAAAATATTTTACACCCAAAAGCAGGCTGACAGGCTATGTGTGTTTCATTAACTATTACATAGTAATGTTATTAGAACTGTACAACACTTGGCCATTTTTGTTCTTCCTAAATACTACACCACACTGCAATTTCTATTTCAGTAACTAAATTTAAAGTTAAAGTTAAAGTTTGCGGTTTTAGCCCTCCTATCAGAGGCATCACTCCTGCTCTGGCGGGCGTCAGCCGGTGCAAGCCCCAACCCCCCACTGTGGTGTTTAGCCACAGCAGTAACCTTCCCAGTAAACAGCTTAAACTCTCGGTCCTGAACGGGAACCGATCTGTCGACCTCGCGAATGTGAGGCCAACGCGTTACCACTGTACTAGCCAGAAGGCTAGTACATTGTAGTGTTTTAAGAGCTTCTCATAGGCTGGTACGAGAGAATTATGCAATATTTAGCCATTGTTGGATTTTAGAAATAGGCAGGAGGTCTTCTAGATAAGAATTACATAATATATAACCATTATCAATTTAACATGAATAGGTGAAGACTTGTTTACTGTATTTTTTTCAATAGATTTCTCCTGGTAATTCTAAATTATCACCACCTCCAACAGTAAAGTGCCGGATAGTGCCTTCGTCACGCAAGGTGATTTGTCCAAAGACGTGGTGGAAACTTGTAAGAGAGTGGTTAAAGAGGCACAACAGAAATGGGGTCGTTTAGATGTGCTTGTTAATAGTGCAGCCCTGTTCTACCTCACGCCAGTAGATTCAGCTACGAATGATCAGTGGGATCAACTAATGAACACCAACCTGAAGGCGCCTTATTTTCTCTCTCAGGTAGGTTTTGATTATTATTATCAATACCTCTCACTGATGCCTTATCTGTTGTTCAGAAAGCATTGAAGGAGCATTCTGTATGGTCCCATTTTGCACAGAGCTACGGATAACCAGAAGAATCAAGTCTTGAAGGCTTGTCAGAGGGAACGCTATTTTCTTTCTCAGATAGGTTTCTTTACTGTATTTCAGTATCATCCTCTGAATCTGTCCTTTCTTAAGAAATCAATGGAGAACAGTTCTCTCTGTCCATTATTATTGTCTTTTTAAAGATAGTTGTTTTATGCGAAGCTCAAAAAAAAGATAATTGAAAACAACCTTTGAAGACCAATGTGAAGGCACATGACTATTCCCTCTTAGGTAGAGTTTGACTATTTTTTCTGAACACAGTAAAGACACCCTTCACTGATACATTTAAAACCTCCTCTCTAGCTCGCTTAGCTACAGATAACCAGTGAAAATATCTTTTGCATACCAATCTGAATACAGTTGAACTAGTTCTTTATTTATGCTAATTAAAAGCTTGTAGTTCGCTTAGACACATTTAAATATTACCAGTGGAATCAGCTTTTAATCATCAGTCCAAGGCCACTTATCATTTCTCATTTCAGTGCATAATTGCATTGTTAATACAATTTAGAAGACTGCAGGTCCTTTAAGCACAGCTGAAGATTACCAGTGGCATCAGCTATTAAAAAATCAGTGTAAAGATATTTAATTTTGTGTCACATGTTTTGAGTATTATGTCTGGTTGCATGCCATAAGTGCATTGTTAATGCATATTCACTGACTATAGCTTTCTCTAGACTGACTTTAAACATAATCCTAAAGGTACATTGTTTTAGGTCTCAGATATGTTCTGATTATTGTCTGAATACTTGCTCAAGAGCATTGTTGATGCAATTTCAAACACTATAGTTTCCTCGAGACAATGATCTTAAACATTATCCTGAAGGCACCTTATTGTCTCTCTATGGAGACACTGAAGGGGTTCTTAACTTAGAAAATCTTATAATGCAGTAGTTCCCTAAAGATACTGCCTCTACACAATATCTCAAAAGCAATATATGAGTTTTTCTAATTGAATTACTTGCATTATGTAAAACATTTAATGCCATTTTTTATTTCCTTTTTTCTTATTTATTCCTTTGTATTATAGGCCGCAGCCAATTACCTGCGTGAGACAGGTGGTTCTATCATTAACCTGTGTGACATCATTGGGGAACAACCATCTCCTCCCCTGACCATCTACGGCATAACCAAAGCGGCACTTATTATGACCACCAAAAGTCTGGCCATTGAACTTGGGCCACAGGTAAGTTAATTGTTATTATTAATTATTATTACTAATAACTATTATTATCACCCTTATTGGTGTTTTAATAACAGGTGATGTTTTATTATATGTTTAAAGTATAATCTGTGTCTGCTGCCGGGCCTCATGGCAGAAATTCCTTGCCCACCTACCCTGTGGATGACCCAAGCAGGATGGTAAGGGGGAATTGGGGCAACCCTTTGTCCCCAAGGAGCTAAGAAGGGTGATCAAGGTATGTATTGCTTATGGTAAATGTGTTTTTTGGTATTGCCATTCCCCCTTACAATTGAGATTGCGGCCATTCTTTATAGAAATGTATGTATGTATGCATGTATGTCTGTATATATATATATATATATATATATATATATATATATATATATATATATATATATATATATATATATATATATATATATATATATATATATGTATATATATATATATATATATATATATATATATTAATGTATGTATATGTGTTTGTGTGTGTAGTTATTTATTTCAAGTCAAACGCTAAGTCGTATTAAGCTGAGCAGTCGTGAATTCCCCCCCCCCCTTTCCAAAAAAAAAAAAAAATCAGGAAGTGAGGGATTACAGACCCCGCTCCCCTATCCCTTTAAGTCGCCTCTTACGACATGCAGATAATATGAGTGTGGCATTCAGTAGTTTTTTTGTAATATTTCATTTATTTATTTGTTTTTTAAGGTTAGAGTAAATTACGTGTGCCCAGGAGCTGTCTTGTGGCCGGAAGTTGAGAAGGACCACCACGATAGCAGCTTCAAGAAGGTAAAATGGATAAATAGAATAAATATATAAATAAACAGATAAATACGTAAACAGATAAGGAAACAAATAATTGCGTAAATAGATAAAGAGAATTAAATCGATCATGATGGCAGCTTCTGAAGAGTAATATTGCTAAACAGAAAAGTAAATGAATACTCAATTAAATAAAGCCATACATAATTTAATAAAGAAAGAAATAGATGAATAAGTAAATAACTAAAATGAAGCAATGAATATGAATTAAGATAATATTGAATAAGATTCATCTGTTCAGGAGTTAAATTTTCACCTGATTTAGTATTATTATTAGTTTATTCTCGATTGTTTAGAATTAACTCTCTTATAATTTTATATTTGGTGTTATTTTTCATTTTTATCCTATCTTTTGCTCATTTATGCGAATTTTTAACAGCTTAAAATATAATAAAATGTTTTAGATTGTAACAATATTAGTACATTATTTAATTATAAGATGTAATTTTCATATATTAATTATTATTATTATTATTATTATTATTATTATTATTATTATTATTATTATTATTATTATTATTATTATTATTATTATTATTACATTGTTATTATTATTATTATTATTATTATTATTATTACATTGTTATTATTATATCAATTATTATCATTATTATTATTAGTGCAAGATGTAACTTTCGTGTATTATTATTATTATTATTATTATTATTATTATTATTATTATTATTATTATTATTATTATTATTGTTGTTGTTGTTGTTGTTGTTGTTGGTGTTGTTGTTGTCTACATTTGCTGACTGTTAATTTATTTTATCTACATTATTTTTTTATAATTTATCATTTCAGTCCTTCCGTGTTTGTATTTATCTTAAAAAAGGTGAGATAAGTGATGGAAAACTCCACCAGATTAAAGAAAAACAATTAAGTTTTCATATTTCCTTGTTTGATCATTCTAATATCTAATCTTTCTTATCTTTAATCAGTGAACGTGATCTACTTAATAGAAAAATAATAGATAAAGGTCAAAATTTCCAGTTACATAGGCCTAATATGTGTGTGTGTGTGTGTGTGTGTGTGTGTGTGTGTGTGTGTGTGTGTGTGTGTGTGTGTTAGATTACCTAATTGTGTTTACGGGAAAGAGCCCAAAGCTCGTATCTTCCCGTCTCCTGATCGCTTCCATTTTTTACTTAGTGATACTTATCATACCTGTCCTTAAAACTATGGATTGAGATAGCATTAACTACCTCCTCGCTTAGCCAATTCCAATTATCAACTACTCTTACACTGAAAAAGTATTTCCTTACATCCTGCAAAGAAGTTTTCTTACCAAGCTTCAAACTATGACCTCTAGTTCTAGAGCCAGCCATATCAAAATATCGATCCCTATCCACTCTATCATAACCATGAAGGAATTTAAAGACTGTCACCATATCCCCCCTCACTCTTCTAGCTTCGAGTGATGGGAAGTCTAATTCCCTCAGCCTCTCATCATAACTGAGATTGCGTATTTCTGGCACCAGTTTCGTGGCATGTCTTTGAATTTTTTCAAGCTTAGCTATGTGCTTTTTCAAGTGCGGATTCCAAAAGGGGGCTGCATATTCGAGTTTTGGCCTCACATAGGTTACATAAATATTTCTGAACATTTCCTTGTCCATGTGCCTGAAGGCTACCCTTACATTTGATAAGAATGCATATGCTGCCCTTACTATGCCATTTATATGTATTTCTGGAGACAAATCTGCCAGTATGTTTACTCCTAGATCTCTCTCATTTTCTGTCTCTTGAAGTTGTACTCCAGCCACCGAGTAGTCAAGCTTGGGCCTTCTTGCACTTGTACCCATTCTCATTACCTTACATTTTGAAGTATTGAATTTCATTAGCCACTTTTCTGACCACTCATGCAGATTATTTAGATCCTCCTGAAGTTCTCTACCATTGTTCTCGTTTTTTACTTTCTTCACAATCTTTGCATCATCTGCAAACATATTCATGAATGAATTTACAGACTCTGGTAGGTCATTTACATATACAAGGAACAAAAGTGGCCCTAAAACTGAACCCTGTAGAACTCCACTACTAACTCTTCTCCATTCAGACACTGAGTGTCTTACTCTAACCCTCTGTTCCCTTCCTTCTAAGGAAGTTTTTATCCATTCCAAAACATTTCCACCTATTCTAGCCATTGCTTGCAGCTTCCTAATAAGTCTCCCATGTGGAACAGTGTCAAACACTTTCTGGAAGTCTAGGAATATGCAATCTGCCCAGCCCTCTCTTTCCTGTAAGATTTGGCTTACCTCATCATAAAATTCTAATAAGTTTGTTATTGTTGATCTACCTTCTCTGAAGCCATGTTGCCTCACTGACAAAAAGTTGAAGGATTCCAAGTGAAGAGAGATATGTTTCCTTAGTAGTTTCTCCATAACTTTGCAAACTATGCTGGTCAAGGAAACTGGTCTATAGTTCAGAGCCGTATCCCTCCTTCCCTTTTTGAAGATAGGTATCACATTTGCTTGTTTCCAGCATCTTGGAATCTCCCCCGACTCCAGTGACTCCTTAAATATGATACTTAGTGCCACTGATATTGTGTTTGCGCATTTTTTAAGCACATGAGGGGATATGTCATTAGGACCTGTAGCTTTATGAACATCTAAATCCATCAGCGCTTTGCATACCTCTGTGGCTGTAAGGTTGATGTTCTCTAATACCGGCCCTTGAGCTTCTATCACTGCAATCTGAGGGGGTGGGGTATTTTCTACTGTAAATACTGACTGAAACTCCTTGTTCAATTCTTTGCAGATCTCTTCATCCGTCTCAGTGATGCTTCCATCCGCTCTCTTTAGCCTTAAAACCTGTTCTTTTACCTTCAGTTTTCCTCTGATAAAGCTGTGGAAAGCTTGGGATTTTCCTTAGCCTTCCTGGTGATGTCCCTCTCATAGTCTCTCTCTGCCTCTCTCCTTTTACTTAGGTAGTCATTTCTTGCTCTTTTGTAGGTTTGCCAGGCATTTATGTTTTTTCTCCTCCTATACCTTTTCCAGCATTTGTCTCTCCACTCCTTAGCTCTTTTACACCCATTATCGAACCATTTCTCTCTGGCATGAATTACACCTACTTTGGTGACAGGTATGCAGCAATCTACTATCTTCCCATATTTCTCACAAAAGATGTCATACATTTCTTGTACAGATTTGTTGTAAAATAAGGTTCTCCAGTCAATAACTACAAAAAGCTCATTCATTTTGATGTAATCTCCTTTCGGATAGTTCCTCCTCATGTCCTCAGTGCCTCTACTCTCAGGAAGAATATCTTCAATGATATACTCCATCAACAACACACAGTGGTCACTCTTTCCAATTGGTGGTTCATACTCAATTTTTTCAATATCCAACACATTATCTGTGAACACTAGATCAAGTAGTGATGGCTCATCCCCACCCCTGGCTCTTGTTGGTTCCATTACATGTTGGTGTAGGAAATTCCCTTGTACGCAATCTAGGAATCTTGCCCCGAATGAGTCCTCACCACTGTGTGGGTCATGATTTATCCAATCTATCTCTTTATGATTAAAGTCTCCCATAATCAAAATCCTACATTTTTTTTCCTGTGCCATGTTAACAACTGAGTTTATGACTTCAATAGTACCTATATGACTTTCCTCATAAACTTCAAGCCTATTTTGGTTCCTTGGTGGGTTGTATACAACAGTTATTATAATGCTCTCTGACCCAGTATTTATGCGAGCAACAAGAAATTCCTTGAACTCACTTTCTATAGCCAAGTTTATTTCTTCAACTTGAATCCTTTCACTTATGAGCAGTGCTATCCCTCCACCAGTCCTCTCAGATCTTTCAACCCTTAGTATTCAGAAGCCCTTAGGAAAAACTGTGACACTGTTTATGTCCTCACTCAACTTAGTCTCTGTAATTGCTACTATATCTGCCTTACTGTTGTGAATCCTATCTTTTAATTCTACTGCCTTACCAGCTAATCCATCAGCATTTGTGTATAACAATCTTAATGAGGCCCCATCCCCTGATCTTCTGTCATTATCTTCTTTATCTCCCCTTTGTCTGGAAGAACTCTGAAACGAAAATTTTTCTTCTGTTCTTCATTTCTTTCATCATTTAACCTTCTTGCCTCTTGCAACAAGTTTTTGATCTTTCCCATCTCTTCCTGTGTTCTGTATTGTCTAATGAACACTTCTTTGAATTCTTGAAGGTCTTTTAGACTTTTTTTTCTCAACAATATTTCCCTACATGTTTCCCCTCTCTCAAAGGTTACTTTTGTTGGTCTCGGCTTTCCTTCCCTCGAATATTTACCTAGTTGGTGTATGTTTACATATTGTCTGCATATTGGTGTGTGTGTGTAGTAGGGTTATTATTATTATTTTTGGTCACGCGGGCTAAAGAGATTTCTCGCACCTGCTAGCACAGTTAACTGCGACGGGTGGATATTGGGTGGTTGCCTTGGGAACAAGCGGTGGGGTTAAATCAGCCACAGTTTTCGGGCTTCTCGGCAGACCCTTGCCCACTTGCCCTGTGGGTGACCCAAGCAGGATGGGAAGGGGAGTTATAGATACACTATTTCACCTAGGAGCTAACGGGAGTGTCTGGGGAGTGTCTTGGCTTCTTGTAAATGTGTTCTTCGGTTTGGTCACCGCCTCACAAGAAAGAATGGGGCCATTGTATAATATTATTATTATTATTATTATTATTATTATTATTATTATTATTATTATTATTATTATTATTATTATTATTATTATTATTATTATTGTTATTTATTATTTATTATTTATTATTTATTATTATTTATTATTATTTATTATTATTTATTATTATTATTATTATTATTATTATTATTATTATTATTATTATTATAGGAGTGGCTGGCCAGAACGCCCTTAGATAAAGTAGGAACTGGAGAGAACGTGGCTGACGCTGTCCTCTTCCTGGCATCGCCTTCGGCTTCATATGTCACCGGATCAGGTCTCCGGGTCTGCGGGGGCCGAGCCCTCAGGCTTTGAATATATTACTCATATGCACGCACCCAACCTATATATATATATATATATATATATATATATATATATATATATATATATATATATATATATATATATATATATAAAGATAGATATCGTAATAGATAAAATATATATGCATGCCTATTAAAGATTAATAAAATATACATTCCTTTACTATATTAATTATATTTCTATTATGTATAAAAAAGTGAGTTTTCATAATAATGTCTTATAATACGCAATATACATGCTCCAAAAACTATTTCTTTATAATACATATGTACCAACTAATTTATTGCGTTTTATTACATATGTGTGATTTTGCTTGTATGTATTTACAATTAGATAGATAAATAAATTACCCAACAAGTTCTCCCTTGGTTTCCCTGACGACGAAGTAGGCGAATAGGATGCCAAGGGCGCACACACATGCGTAGAAGGCATAGAGCCCCGTCTGGGTCATGCCCTCCAGCATCGGCGTATACAACTGGAGCGCTGCCACTCCTGCCAGAGTGCCAAAGGTATAACAGATACTACTTGCCTGTAGGCAAAAATAGATAAATGCAATAAGAAATTTAAAAGAAAGTGTTAAAATATAGAGAGAGAAAAGAAAATGAAATATGAACCGCAAAGCTATTTCAAATCTGTTGACATTTTCAAAGTTTTTCAAATACACATTAAAGACGCAATACATAGACCTTAAATCATATCCAGCAAACGGGGACTTACCTGGGATCTAATCGACGTAGGAAAATATTCACTGGAAAGAATATAAGGTACTGGATTGACTCCTACGGCTACTCCCGCCTGAGAGATCATTAAACACGCCAAGGGTATCCAGCCATAGGTTTGAACTTCATCGCCCTCAGTGTTAACAACGCCCACGTAAGTCGCTAGAATCGCTAGAGGAATGCACATGATAGCGTTGGACAACATGAGGCTCTTCTTCCTGCCCAGACGGTCTATGAGGAAGCCCGCACCGACACCTGCGCACAGCTGTCGAATGTAATCAATTTTGTCAACTTGCAACTATATGAGAAACTGCTCATGATGTGAGGTATGGGACAAAATGTAAGGATTAATTGAATGTTTTATATGGTATAAGAATGAGATTAGATATATATCTAAAAACGTTGAAATAGATATAATAACGCCCTTTGTGTTTAAATGTACAGTATTGTGAGTTTTGATTTTTGAGCCAGAGCCATAGTGAAATTACCGTGCATAGATTTGTAAAATGACAATTCTCCATGTACAAAATCCCAAAATAGGACAAAAAATATGAAATTTTACACATATGACCAGAGAATTCCAATAATAAAGTTTATTTAAACACTTAATGCGTATATATGTACGCTCTTACGGATATTACTTAGCACAAATTATGAAGAAAATGAATAAAGTTATTGCATATAGATTTCAACTGATATGCAATTATCAGTTGATATTTGCAATGAAAAGCATATAATATCCTAATTCGCCTCAAATTAGATTTACAAACGTATGGATAAATCATAACATAATTGGACAGAAGAATACAAATAGATCAATAAAATTTAATTATGAAAAGTAAAAGTTGAACCTGTTGGATACTTGTACGAATAGTTTTGTTGAAACACGGACTATACCTGAACGGCACAAATAATAATTGCTGCCACTCCATCATCAACGCTAGATCCAGCATTGGCAAAGATTCTTGAAGCATTGGAACTAACGACTAAGTAACCTGAAATTAATAATAATAAAATATTAGTATTTGTCAAAAAAAAAAGTAAAACGTTTCATATTATATGTGAAGGGACAGTAAGTAGGAGTAAAATGAACAGAGACATCAAGTAGAGGGTGTTCATGCCCTAGCTGTAACATACCATAAAGGAACCATATACTTTATTGTTTCCAACTTTGAGCTCATTGTGAAACATGTTCCACAAACAATCTGATATATCCATTTTTAAAGGTTAAAAGTTTCTAATGAAAAGCAGAGGCAAAGGACACCGACAGCACTAGGGACCGACTATATACCTACTATATGACCGAGGTCCAAGCCCTCTCTCGAGTTACACCCTGTGATCTCCATGCAATGATTGAATAATTAGATGAATTTATAGGAATTCACTAAGCCCACAATTAATTCCCAATATAATCGGTAACGACATGAGACAGTGAAACTTATATAACTCCTCCCTGGGCTAGGATCGACCCTGCGGCCAAAATATTACCAGCCCCAGTCTTTACTACTGCGCCACAAGTTGTCCACATAATCAGTACATACTGTCCAAGGTTTGTAGACGACATACGCTACTAATGTCCTTGCCACAACCTCGAGCAGAGCAAATTAAATTTTTCATTTTTTCATCATTAGCGAGATAATTTCGAATTTGCTCCATTGTTATGGCCGAATCGTCTTCAACCCATACATAAAACCGCGTCAGATGCGTTTATGAAATCCATATTTGTGTGTCTAGCTAACTAACAATATGGTATCCTAGGTTTACACTGTTTAAGAAATCGGGCGTTAGTGTCTTGAAGAAGTGTGTGGAGTAAGGCTGTGTAATTGCTGTTAAGATATCCCAGACAGGTACCACAGAAGAGTTGACAGTTCACAATAATTTATTTTTATTTATGGGCAGTATGATTTTGCTAAGAGGTCAAGTACAGATGTAAAAAGTTCGATTTTCGTCTCAGCCAGTAGGATTCGGGTATTTTATCACCAATTTTAGTTAATGAACACCTTTTTGATAAACTCAACCAAGTAAAGAATACTCCAAAGTTAACTTCACCCATCACAACTCCAGACTCGCAAATGGGCAACTAACCTTAGTATTGTCGTCTTATTGGGAATAAAATTGGATATTGTAAAGAAGAATAACCCTAGGGCTCTTTAGGGTATTCATATTTACAAGGCAAGTCAGCTAACCTAACCTGACCTGACTTAAAAAGTTACAGGTTCTAGGGGTTATTCACCATTACAAGATCCAGAACCACATAATGTCTCTTCTGAAATTTCTCTAAACTTTTTCTTAATACCGTGTTGCAGTGAGATATTCCAGTAATAAAAAAAACACATTCCAGCTGGGAATACTTGATCCTCATCCAATGGTAAGTAAAGTATCACTACCAGAGCTAATTTGCATAAAATCCGTCACTTCCCCATAGACTACTAAAATTTCAGTGCAGTGGCACCCTCTAGTATTCGGGTGGGACGTTCAGCATCACGTTGTCTGCTGGAAACAGAGTGAGGGAGGTCATGTGGTAGCCTTACTCCTACTAATAATGCAAGGGACATAGTAGTCTATGGGTGACAACTGATAAACTCACACATGATATTGGTGCCATATTAATGTAGACATTAATATCAAGACTCTTTTGTAATGAATAATGTTTCTTTTGAACTTGCACTGATATTTTTTTACTATTACACTCGTCTCATCCCCGATTATTTTATATACTTTAAGTAGGTCTCGATATTGTAATGTTTTTGTATTTTCAATTAATTTCACCTCAAAAGGGGGACGGATGTCTTGGCAAAAATTTACTTATACACCTTGCTATCTGTTTATTGATGAAGAAAATTCACTAAGTAATGGCTTTTCTTTACATAGCTTTTTTGCCTCTTCTTTATCGCTTACCTGTAAAATGCATTAATATGAATAAAGTTGTGACAATAACTCCCGATTTCAAGGACTGACGACTGAAAAGCTCTCTCCAAGCTAGGGATTTTCCTAAATCTTTCTGGTTCATGTCTTTCAACTTTTTTACTTCCATGTCAGTGTTAGCTGAGCTCCCCCTCAAGTGCATCAATACTTTCCTTGCTTGTGCTTCTCGACCTTAGGTTAAAAAATGAAATCTTGTAAAGAAGAGTAACCTACTCTACTCTAGGGTTAGGCATATTTACTAGGCAAATCATCTAACCTAACCTACCCTATCCTATTCTATCCTAACCTAACCAAACCCAACTTTACATGATCAAATTAAAAGTACATATTAAGACAAACCAAACTTGTGTGATATATATTTGAGGAAACTGCATTCTAGCATGAGTGAGCTAAGATAAATATTCAGTGACTGAGGACCGATTTCTTAAACAGTGTAAACCCAGGATACCATATTGTTAGTTAGCTAGACACACACAAATGGACTTCATAAACGCATCTGACGCGGTTCTGTGTATGGCTAGGATCTCGTACGGGATCCTAGCCATACACAGAACCGCGTCAGATGCGTTTATGAAATCCATTTGTGTGTGTCTAGCTAACTAACAATATGGTATCCTAGGTTTACACTGTTTAAGAAATCGGGCCTAAATATCTGTGGAAAATGCTGAGGAAAACTAATAATGAATGAGTCAAAATTAATGAAAATAAATTCTGGGAATTAAATTGAGTTAAGGATGAAGAAAATTAAATTTGTGTTTAGACAGTGAGATAAGATGAGAGGATATAAATTCTGTTAACTAAAATGGGCGAGCTAAGAATAAAGAAAATATATTTTGTGAATAAAAATGACTGATTAAAGAAAAGAAAAATTCTGTGACTAAGCATATTGAGTTAAGATGAAAGGAAATAAATTCTGTGAATTAAAATGAGCTTGTTAAGAAATAAATAACTTTGTGACTGAGCATAGTGAGTTTAGTGTGAAAAGGATGAGATTTATGACTTAAATCTAATAGAAATAAGTATTAAGAAAATAATTTCAAGCCTAAACATTATTAAGTCAAGGTTAGAAAATTCTATTATAAGACAAAATATATGTAAGTAAATGTCAATCACAATTAATTTGAAGGTTGAACAAAAGTAAATTAAAATTACACATCATGTACTCCAAAAATAAACATGAATGAATTGCTTACATTCAGCTCCATTTAAAGAAAATGTTCCCATATATATATATATATATATATATATATATATATATATATATATATATATATATATATATATATATATATTATATATATATATATATAAAAGTAGTCACCGTGGCTCAAGCGGTAGCGTCAGTGACTTTGAGGCGTTAGGTCAAGGGTTCGCGCTCCGCCACGGTCTGAGGGTAGCAAGGGCATGCACTCAGGGTAACGATTACATCTGCCAAAACAAGTCCTTCGCAAGAAGGCAACCGTCCTAGCCCTTTGGTAGAAAAGGGAGTCTGTGACGTAAAACCGGAACAAACAAACAACAAACATTTATATATATATATATATATATATATATATATATATATATATATATATAATATATATATATATATATATATATATATATATATATAGTGTGTGTGTGTGTGTGTGTGTGTGTGTGTGTGTGTGTGTGTGTATTAGCAATGAACAACATGACCTCAGGGCATAAGCGAACTGCGCAGATTCCACTTTAAACAGAATCTGAAAGTAACAAGAGTTGCGTCCAATCAATCACGTACCTTTAACTACTAGAAAACTTGGACTCTCTGGCAGCCAAATTTGTGAAATGAGAAACATCAGAGGTAGAAATAGGTTGACCAGGGCAACGCCGTAGTATCTCAGTCCGTAACCTAACCCCATCGTAACGACCTGACCTGTGAGGGAAAGTCGACCTTATATACATACGTGTATGAATGTCATGACTGCATAATGCATTGTATTATTGAATATGATGCCCTACATAACATATAAGCTTTCAATGAGGAAAACATCACACAGTGTAGGACTTATAATGAAATAATCAGCCAGTGTATTGATATTATCAAAAGACTATTTTAAATGGTTAAAAAAAAAATATCAATGTCCAATTCAGAAATTTCAAATTCCTTTAAAAAAATATACTGACGTTCTTTCTCATAATTCCCAAAATGAAACCCTACTAAAAAAAAGGGGGGGGGGAATTAAAAGAATATTATTCCCACCTGCCAGGATTCCATTATTTATTATGATGCTCATTAGTCCTCTGACCTCCGGATCAGCCATTTCAATTCCATAAGTATTGACACTGACGCTTATTCCCCCTGCTGCAATGCCCGATATAGCTCTGTGCAAACAAGGAATAAAAATAAATTCCTAATGAATCAATTCCAAAACCAATGATGGCTGCAATTACCAGTATCCTCCGGGCAACAGAAAATAACACGATTCCACATGTGTTAAGAGAAATGCATATTTCTCCGCCTACAATTCCCAGTATTGCAAATATTCGGGTGCATGAATGTAAACAGGAATACTTTCTTGATTCTGCAATTCCCAGTTTTGCAAACACAAGTGCCATATATTACCAACATTGCGTATTTTAGGTTGTATTTACCAATATTGCAAACATTCAAATCCATGAATATAAAAAGGAATATTCATTTCTCAGCTGCAATTCCCAATATTACAGACATTCCCCTCACTGACTGTAAACAGGAATATTTATTTCACTGGTTGCAATTCCCAATCTGTGCAAACGAAGAATAGCATTCAATTATATGAATATTAACTGGAATCCTTATTCCCTCTGTTGCAATTCCCAATATTACAGTCAATTCCCTGAACATTAACAGGAATGCTTATTCTTCCCAAAGCATTTCCAGTTATCACAGACATTCCTTCCTCAAAGAAAAAAAAAATTTACCAGGAATATTTTTCCTTTCGGCTACAATTCCCGATATCGCTCTGTACAAAAAATAGCATTCATTTCCACATTTATTAACAGGATATTATTATTATTTTTTTCAATTAAGATATCGCAAACAAGCCCCAAATATATTACCATGAATTTTTTTTTTTCTTTTTAGGGGGCCTGCAATTCCCGATATCGATCTGGACAAAAAAATAAATTTCCATTTCATATATATATATATATATATATATATATATATATATATATATATATATATATATATATGTGTGTGTGTGTGTGTGTGTGTGTGTGTGTGTGTGTGTGTGTGTGTGTGTGTAATTACCTAATTGTAATTACCTAATTGTGTTTACGGGAAAGAGCCCAAAGCTCGTATCTTCCCGTCTCCTGATCGGTTCCATTTTAGACTTAGTCATACTTATCATACCTGTCCTTAAAACTATGGATTGAGATAGCATTAACTACCTCCTCGCTTAGCCAATTCCAATTATCAACTACTCTTACACTGAAGAAGTATTTCCTTACATCCTGCAAAGAAGTTTTCTTACGAAGCTTCAAACTATGACCTCTAGTTCTAGAGCCTGTGTGATTACCTAATTGTGATTACCTAATTGTGTTTACGGGAAAGAGCCCAAAGGTCGTATCTTCCCGTCTCCTGTGTGTGTGTGTGTGTGTGTGTGTGTGTGTGTGTGTGTGTGTGTATTAATAAGAGTACTTATTCTGCTACAACTCCCGATATCGCAAAAATTATTAGAAAAAAATACTGGGAATGTTTTTCTTTCATCTGCACTTTCCGATATCGCTGCGCTCAAACGAATAAAAACACACTCGCAAATCAATACAAAAATTCTTTGTCCGTTTTTGTGGATTTGTGCATGTATGTGTGTGTGTAACGCGTGCTTGGTGTGTGCATGCAGTATGACTCTTTGCATACGTAATAGTTTACATATATTTTTTTTATTTACCCCTTTTTTTTTTATTCACGCTCGGAAAATATTCCATATCATTTACATTTTATTGTCAATGTGCAATTTTAAACCAATTTCGTTCAGGGTTGTTTTCGGGCATTTATTTAAAACGTGAATATTGTTGCAAGAATGTGTGTGCGTGTATGTATGTGTGTGTTTTTCTTGCGTTTTACTGATATCTTCTGTATCTAAGAATAGAACTGATGTCATATTTTTTTATCTATATATCAGTGCAGCTATCTATATCTACATTTTAAATATTTAATTGTCTATATGTACGAGAGTATATATATATATATATATATATATATATATATATATATATATATATATATATATATATATATATATATATAAAGTAAGAAAGAATGACTAGATTAAAAAAAAAAAGGAAATGAAATAGACAAAATTCTGGAAAAATAGGAGGCGAACTGGAAAGAAGAATTTGGAAAAAAAGAAAGAAAAATAAATACAGAAAAAATAAAAAGAAATCACTGAGAAGAAAAGAAATGTTGCACTAATGTTCCTGACAGTAAAGAGAGAGAGAGAGAGAGAGAGAGAGAGAGAGAGAGAGAGAGAGAGAGAGAGACACTCACTCACCTTCCGACCAATATTCCAATGGAGCCAGGCATGAGGGCCACGGCCAACCATCCGAAAATGGTTAATATTGCCGAGATGACCATGGTGGGACGTCGGCCCAAGATCGCGTTCAGGGGGGCCATGAACCACGCTCCAGGTATGGTACAAAATGTTAACAAACTGCCTGGAATTAGGAGCTTCATTTCAAAGTAAATATACACATACATGTGAGTTCTGCTGAACTGGCAGAATATTACCTCTCTTTTTTTTTTCTCTCTCTGTAATATATATATATATATATATATATATATATATATATATATATATATATATATATATATATATATATATATATATATATATATATATATATATATATCTATGTATGTATGTATGTATGTATGTATGTATGTATGTATGTATGTATGTATGTATGTATGTATGTATGTATGTATGTATGTATGTATGTATGTATGTATGTATGTATGTATGTATGTATGTATGTATGCATGCATGCATGCATGCATGCATGCATGCATGCATGCATGCATGCATGCATACATACATACATACATACATACATACATACATACATACATACATACATACATACATACATACATACATACATACATACATACATACATACATACATACATACATACATACATACATACATACATACATACATACATACATACATACATACATACATACATACATACATACATACATACATACATACATACATACATACATACATACATACATACATACATACATACATACATACATACATACATATATATATATATATATATATATATATATATATATATATTTATATATATAAAGTATATTCATTTAACTATATCTATATATTCATCTATCTACCTCTCTCTCTCTCTCTCTCTCTCTCTCTCTCTCTCTCTCTCTCTCTCTCTCTCTCTCTCTCTCTCTCTCTCTCTCTCTCTCTCTCATACAAACACACACACACACACACACACACACACACACACACACACGCACACATACATACACA
>JAXCGZ010013220.1:180000-207500 GCA_037179515.1 Halocaridina rubra
AAATGGCATAGAAAGGGCAGCATATGCTTCCTTAGCAAATATAAGGGTGGCCTTCAGACACATGTGCAAGAAGATGCTCAGATATATTTATGTAACCTACGTGAGGCCAACTCATGAATATGCAGCCCCCTTTTGAAATCCACTCTTGAAAAAGTACATAGTTAAGCTGGAAAAAGTTCAAAGACATGCCACGAAAATGGTGCCAAAGACGCAATCTCAGTTATGAGGAGAGGTTGAGGAAATTAGCCTTACCATCACTCGAAACTAGAAGCATGAGGGGGGGATATGTGACGGTTTTTAAATTCCTTCTTGGTTATGATAGAGTGGATAGGGATCGAATTTTGATATGGCTGGCACTATAACTAGAGGTCATAGTTTGAGTTTTCGTAAGAAAACTTCTTTACAGGATGTAAAGAAGTACTTTTTTAGTGTAAGGGTAGATGGTGATTGGAATTCGCTAAACGAGGAAGTAGTTAATGCTAACTCAATCCATAATTTTAAGGACAAGTATGACGAGTATCACTAAGTACGAAATAGAACCGACCAGGAGACGAGGAGTTACGGGGAATGGGGCTCTTTCCAGTAAGCACAATTAGGTAATTACACTCTATAAGGCTTTCATTATATTGTTAGTGAGACATCATGGCTTCAAAGAGCAATCTAAAATTGCATTTTTTTTTCTTTTTTTATGATTGTGACACCAAAACGGAAAAAACATTATACACATATATATATATATATATATATATATATATATATATATATATATATATATATATATATATATATATATATATATATATATGTGTGTGTGTGTGTGTGTGTGTGTGTGTGTGTGTGTGTGTGTGTGTGTGTGAGTAATTACCTAATTGTAATTACCTAATTGTGTTTACGGGAAAGAGCCCAAAGCTCGTATCTTCCAGTCTCCTCATCGGTTCCATTTTATACTTAGTGATACTTATCATACCTGTCATTAAAACTATAGATTGAGATAGCATTAACTACCTCCTCGCTTAGAGAATTCCAATTATCAACTACTCTTACACTGAAAAAGTATTTCCTTACATACTGCAAACAAGTTTTCTTACGAAGCTTCAAACTATGACCTCTAGTTCTAGAGCCTGCCATATCAAAATATCGATCCCTATCCACTCTATCACAACCATGAAGGAATTTAAAGACTGTCACCATATCACCCCTCAATCTTCTAGCTTCGAGTGATGGTAAGTCTAATTCCCTCAGCCTCTCATCATAACTGAGATTGCGTATTTCTGGCACCAGTTTCGTGGCATGTCTTTGAACTTTTTCAAGCTTAGCTATGTGCTTTTTCAAGTGCGGATTCCAAAAGGGGGCTGCATATTCGAGTTTTGGCCTCACATAGGTTACATTAATAATTCTGAACATTTCCTTGTCCATGTGCCTGAAGGCTACCCTTACATTTGATAAGAATGCATATGCTGCCCTTACTATGCCATTTATATGTATTTCTGGAGACAAATCTGCCAGTATGTTTACTCCTAGATCTCTCTCATTTTCTGTCTCTTGAAGTTGTACTCCAGCCACCGAGTAGTCAAGCTTGGGCCTTCTTCCACTTGTACCCATTCTCATTACCTTGCATTTGGAAGTATTGAATTTTATTAGCCACTTTTCTGACCACTCATCCAGACTATTTAGATCTTCTTGAAGTTCTCTAACATTGTTCTCGTTTCTTACTTTCTTCACAGTCTTTGCATCATCTGCAAACATATTCATGAATGAATTTACAGACTCTGGTAGGTCATTTACATATACAAGGAACAAAAATGGCCGTAAAACTGAACCCTGTGGAACTCCACTACTAACTCTTCTCCACATTAAAATGTTGGTATATACATTAAATGACATGAAATTAATTAATTAAATATAGGTTTATGCTCAAAATTACTGAATAAATTTTGAGTTATACTTAAAATGACTGAATACATTATAGTTTTAAGCTTGAAATGGCTGAATGAATTGTAGAGTTATTCTTAAAAGTCTGAATAAACTATAGGTTTATACTTTAGGAAATGGAATATTTACACTTTCATTGACTGAATATATTTTTGATACTGCATATACTCAAAATGACTGAAATAAATTGTAGGTTTATACTTTAAATTGAATGATTGTTGGTTTTTGCTTAATATGACTGAATAATTCATAGGTTTATACTCGAAATGGATGAATAAATTGCAGGCTTATGGATAAATTTCATAAATAAATTGTTGGTTTATACTTTGCATTGAATGAATAAATTATGGGTTTATACTTAAAATGACAAAATAACTTTCTTTTTACTCACAATGCTTGTTTATGCTTATATGACTGAATGATATTTAGGTTTATAATTTTATGAATGAGTATTATTTTTAGGTTTATACTTTAAATGACTGAATAAAGTGCAAAGTTATATTAAAAGAATAACTGATTGAATAGTGTTGGTTTATACAGAAAAACTGAATAACCTATTGGTTTATACTCAAAACTGCCAATAAATTGCAGGTTTATACTTAAACTGATTGATTAATTCAAGTTTATACTGTATTCGAAATTACATAATAACTTGTTAGTTTATACTAAAAATGACTGAAGAACATGATGGTTTATACTCAAATTACTAAATAAATTCATGGTTTATATTTAGAATAACTGAATAAATTGTTTGCTATATCGCCGAATGATTTATTTGATGCAGAATGAATAAATTGTATGTTTATACCGAAACGAACTGAATAAAATGTAGGTTTATTCTTAAATTGACTGAATGAATTGTAAGATCATATTTTAAATTACTGAATGCATTTTTGGTTTATACTTAAAATGTCTGAATAAATTGCAGGTTAATGCTTAAAAGTACTTAATAAATTGTAGGTTTATACAGAAAACAACAGGATAAAATGTAGGTTTATGCTTAAAATTTCTGAATAAAGTGCAGGTTAATGCTTAAAAGTACTTAATAAATTGTAGGTTTATACAGAAAACAACAGAATAAAATGTAAATTTATGCTTAAAATTTCTGAATAAATTGCAGGTTAATGCTTAAAATTACTTAATAAATTGTAGGGTTATATATTAAACAACTTGATAAAATGTTGGTTTATGCTTAAAATTTCTGAATAAATTGCAGGATAATGCTTAAAATTACTTAATAAATTGTAGGTTTATACAGAAAACAACTTGATAAAATGTAGGTTTATGCTTGAAATTTCTGAATAAATTGCAGGTTAATGCTTAAAATTACTTAATAAATTGTAGGTTCATGCATTAAGCAACTTGATAAAACGTAAGTTTATACTTTAAATGTCTGAATAATTTGCAGATTAATACTTAAAAGTACTTAATAACTTGTTAGTCCATGCATTAAACAACCGGATAAAATGTAGGTTTATACTTAAAATATCTCAATAAATTGTATGTTTATGCTTAAAATTACTTAATAAATTAATTTTATACTTTGTTGAACATTAAACGACTGAAAATGCCTGCATAAACCATAGGATAATGCTTAGTATGGCTGAATAAATTGTAGGTTCATACATAATAACACTTAATAAACTTTAGGTTTATACTTAGAATGTCTGAATAAATTGTAGGTTTATGCGTAAAATGGCTTAAAAATGTGCGGGTTCATATATAAAACGACTGGACAAAATGTGGGTTTATAATAAATATGTCTGAATAAGTCATATGGTTATACTCATAATGACTGCAAATGCTTCAGTCATTCTGAGTATAAACATTAGACTCTAAGTCATATACATGCTTCTCAGAGGCTAGTGTAAAAGTAACCTTATGTAAAACTGAGAAAAATGTCAGTAATGAAGAAAAAGACATGGTATAAGAAAGGGCATCCAACAGCGTTTTTCTTTATGAGGCTAGTGAAAAACAGCTACCTCATGTTATCAGTGGAAAAGTAGATTAATATAGAATATATCTATGTTTACAGTTTGTTTCATATTTTAAATATAAATATTACACACACACACACGCATATATATATATATATATATATATATATATATATATATATATATATATATATATATATATATATATATATATATATATATATAGATAGATAGATAGATAGATAGATAGATAGATAGATAGATAGATAGATAGATAGATAGATAGATAGATAGATAGATAGATAGATAGATAGATAGATAGATAGATAGATAGATAGATAGATAGATAGATAGATAGATAGATAGATAGATAGATAGATAGATAGATAGATATATATATATATATATATATATATATATATATATATATATATATATATATATATATATATATATACAAGGTGTCCTCAACTTACAAGTTTCTCAACCTACGACGTTTCGTGGTTATGATGCATCTCCCATAAATTACTAAGAAATCCTTGTTTCAACCTAAGTGGTTTACGTAGTAAATTCGAACTTTGCAAGGGTACAGTTTGTTGAACGTGGTGAAAGAATACTGAGGAAGATGCACTACTAAGTTCCCACCATTAAGCCATCTTGCTATGTGCTTATTCGCTCTTTGGTTTGTATTACTTCTTTTTATATATATAAATTTTGGTCTGTATTATGTCTCCTAAGCATAAAGCAGATTCTTCAGGTGGCAGTGTTTTGAAGAAAAGGAAAGCCTTCACCATGGAAGTGAAATTAGAGATAGTGAAATACTTTGAAAAGGGAGAAACTGCTACCAACATTGGCCAGTGTTACCAGGAAACTTGGGAGGAGAAGAAGAGGGCATCCTTCCAGACTCGCCTGGAAGATTTCTTCAAGAGGGTAGAGAGGCCACCAACAGATCCTGTACTCTCTACCTCACCTGCCTCACCACACTCACCTGGCACAGTGTCTCCAGCACCTGCTGCAGGTGCTCCTGCCTCTCCAGATTCCTCCTTCTAATAAGCCTATCTCTCGTTCCCTTGCAACGCCCTTTCAGTGTGCAAACCAACCACATGAGTAAAGGTAAGAAATTGTTCTCTTTTTTTGTTACTTTTTATTTTATTATTTTATATTTATGTCCTCCGTGTGTTTTTTTAGCCCTATTTATGTTTTCATATGTGATAGAAATGTTGTGTTTTTATGTCTTAGATTATGATCATTACTACGCGTTATCATTGGTGGATGACGTAGGTGCTTTTTAGGTGTGTTCTGACTTACGTGGAAAATTGGGTTTTGACGTGTCGTGAGAACAGAACTCCATCATAGGTCGAGGATACACTGTGTGTGTATATATATATATATATATATATATATATATATATATATATATATATATATATATATATATATATATATATATATATATATATAAATATATATATATATATATATATATATATATATATATATATATATATATATATATATATAAAAAACACTGAACTGTTAACATACAGTTTAAACTGATAGGACAAAATAAAACTAGCTGTAGCTTCTAATTTGTTCCTAATAGCCTTTAGAATATGTAGTCCCCAATATTTGGAGGAAGAAATTAACACTATTTACAATCAGTTAGATAAATTATGTTACCCCGTTCCATTTCTTGACTAAGCCTTGCACAAAGCAAGGTGTATATACCATGGCACGGAAAGGAGAGCGCATTTTAATCACCGAGATAAGATAATAGTTCCCTTTCATTGTGCCCTAGAAGAAATTAACAAACACATAGGCAAAGAGTCCCCTTTTGTAATCAAATATCCCAAAAACCTTGAGAAGCCAGCTAGTAAATATTAATAAAATTAAAAAAGAGAACAATGCCGGAGTGTATGAAATAGAATGCAATAACTGCCCCAAGGCATACATTGGGTAAACAGGTCGTTCTCTGCAGCAGAGAATTACCGAACACAAAAGATCAGTCAGATATGGCCAAGAGAACTCTGCTATCTTTGTTCATATGAGGGAACACGGGCATACTATCAACTGGAATGGTGCCACCACGATGTTTAGAAGCTCATGTCCATATAAGCGCAAGATAGTGGAATCAGCCGTCATTGAAACGTCCAAAAATTAAAATTTATCTAAATGCCAGTGGGTGCCTGATGCAGTAGACGATATACTCCTCAAGCATACGTTGGCCAAGATAATTCCCCAAGACAGACTGCCTTCATTTAATTAGACAGTCTCTTTTTTCAGCCGTGTTATGTCTATTTATAGTTTTCCTTTAGTCTTTTTCTTATCTATATGTATGTTTGTATGTTCATATGTATTTTGTGTATATGCGCATAACTTTTTATATGTATGTATATGTGTGTATATGCATTTGGGTGTATGCATACGTATATGTGTGTATGCATATTTTGCTATGTATTTGTTATTTTATGTAAATAGGGCCTCCTATTTGTTATTTTTATTATTTTCATATGCATCTATATCTGCATGTATGTGCATGTTTTTTGGATATATGTATATGCATGTGTGTGTATGTATTTATGTGTTTACATGTATTTATGTATATTTGTGAGTGTATATATATATATATATATATATATATATATATATATATATATATATATATATATATATATATATATATATATATATATATATATATATATATATATATATATATATATATACATATATATATATATATATATATATATATATATATATATATATATATATATATATATATATGTGTGTGTGTGTGTGTGTGTGTGTGTGTGTGTGTGTGTTTGTGTGTGTGTGTGTGTATACGTATATATGTGTATATAAGAACATAAGAACATAAGAATAGGGGACACTGCAACATGCCTACTGGCACACACGAGGCAGCTCCATTTTTTAATGATATTTTCAGCACGTCTAACCTATTCTATGCTACTCTACTTATATATTCTATTTTTCTTTTTATGATTCTTCTAATAAGCACTAACCTATTCATATCCCCCCTACCTCTGTCATTTGTCTATCTAATTTACATTTGAAGGTGTCTAAGGTATTGGCATTTATTATCCTACTAGGAAGCCTGTTCCATGCATCAGCTTTTTTTTTTTTTTTTTAAGAATGTGACACCGGGACAGGCAGAAACTGCCCTCATCAATAAAGGCCCGGCCACGAGAAAATACCAAGACGAAAGAAAAGAAAAAGGTTAAGGGCAAGGCAGAGATGAGGTAATGTTACACAAAGGAAAACGACAGACAGAAAAAACAATCAAAGTACAGAGATCCCATAGATATAGAGGACTAGGTTCTGAGATGACGATAGTTCTGCTTTTTGAAGGATGAAAGGTCATAAGAATTAGGAAAGACAGAAGGAGGAAGAGAGTTCCAGAGTCTGGAGGTAGATGGGAAGAAGCAGTCGCTGCACCGACCAATCCGCGAGCTACAAATCTCCACACAGTACCTGTGAGATGAGACTACTCTATTACCAAACCAATTTTTACCAATATCCCTTCTGAACCTAAATTTATCAAGCTTAAATCTATTATTACGAGTTCTGGTTTGATCATAAATTTTTAAAACTTTATTAATATCACCCTTGTTAATCCATTTAAACCATTTATAAACCTCAATCATATCCCCCCTAACTCTGCGCCTCTCTAGAGAATGTAGATTAAGTTTTTTTAATCCATCCTCATATGGTAGATATCTGATATTGTGTATCATCTTGGTCATTCTTCGCTGCACTGTCTCTCAGGATTCAATTTCCATCCTATAATAGGGTGACCAGAATTGCACAGCATAATCTAGATGGGGCCTAACTAAAGCAAGATAGAGCTGCAAAATAACTTTTTCCGTCCTATTGCCAACACTTCTTGAGATAAATCCTAAAATTCTGTTTGCTTTATTTCTGACTGCTGTACATTGCTCTCTTGGCTTAAGATTACTATTCACAAGAACTCCCAAATCCCTTTCACACTGAGAACTCATGATTTCATCGTTATTTAGCTTATGACTCGTATAGTCTTTTATAGTACCTATTTTAACTACTTTACATTTTTCAACATTTAATTCCATTTCCCACTTATCCGACCATTCAGATAATTTATTTAGATCTTCTTGTAAAGCATGAATGTCTTCTTTTCCATTTATAATTCTACCTATTTTAGTGTCATCTGCGAATTTACTTAGGTTACTACTGATATCCGAATCCAGATCATTTAGACATACGATGAATAATAGAGGACCTAGTACCGAGCCTTGTGGTACCCCGCTAGTAACCGAGCCCCACTCCGATTTCTTTCCATTTATGCAAACCCTCTGTTTTCTATTAGCCACTCTTTGATCCATCTGAAAACAGCTCCTCCTATACCATGAGCTTCAAGCTTTTTAACTATTCTTTTGTGAGGAACTCTATCAAAAGCTTTGCTAAAATCTAGATATATTATAATGTATTCTTTGCCACAGTCTACTGCCTCGTAAACTTCTGAATAAAAAGACAGTAAGTTTGTAAGGCACGAAAAAACCCTTCAGAAACCAGTGTTGTGAAAGTTTGATTGATTTAATATATACTGCTTGTTTAAGGTATATGGAAATAAAAAATATAAAAATCTATCTAGAAATTATATTGGAACTTGCTTTCTGAAAGGCATAAATAGAATATATAGATAAATAGATAGATAAATAGATAGATTTTTATCAAGCATGTAGTATATCATATTTGTAAATAAACGCTCTTGTCACACACATACTCATATATACACATACACACGCATTCACAAAATATAGAGATATTTCTTGTTGACTCGTCTCCATCTTTCGTTCTTGCTTACATTAACGCGAAGTTTGGCGCATCACAGGAGTGCTGAAGATGAGTGCCTATGCTGCGCTCGAAAGCTCTCCAGTTAAATTGGTTTCTGATGTTGACACCTTGTTGGTGATGCAAATAAGAAACCCAAAAAATAAATCCATTCCATTATGAATATTGTGATGGTTTGTTACAAAACTTTTAATTGCTTTTCAAAAGTAACATATTATATGTATATATATATATATATATATATATATATATATATATATATATATATATATATATATATATATATATATATATATATATATATATATATATATATATATATATATATATATATATATATATACATATATATATATATATATATATATATATATATATATATATATATATATATATATATATATATATATATATATATATATATATATATATATATATATATATATATATATATATATATATATATATATATATATATATATATATATATATATGAATCATTTTTTTTACCCCGACCGGGACTCGAACCTAGGACTTATGAATACTAAGTCAAGGCTCTACCACTACACCACAGAAGGTTAAAAGGAATCCAACCTTATAGCTTATATCTGCTATACTTAGGAATGAACGCATTCCATCTGAATGCCACTATGTTCATATTACAGATTCCCCAACCTCACTCGTGGCTTCATTTTAGCATTTAATTCAATTCCCAATCTCACTCG
This sequence comes from Halocaridina rubra, assembly GCA_037179515.1. Lineage (NCBI taxonomy): Eukaryota > Metazoa > Arthropoda > Malacostraca > Decapoda > Atyidae > Halocaridina > Halocaridina rubra. The sequence goes on from JAXCGZ010013220.1 coordinate 189,446, forward strand.
GGCCATGGTATATATATATATATATATAATATATATATATATATATATATATATATATATATATATATATATATATATATATATATATATATATATATATATATATATATATATATATCTACCTTGGCTGTTTCCCCCTTTAATTGGGGGGGTAGCCAACATCAAAAAAAAGAAAACAATAAGGGGATTACTTTGCTCTATGGGCAATGACAAGGGAGCTAGCGACCGTTCAGATGGCACTGCTGGAGTGCCACAGCCCATCCTCCTGGCTCTTCCACAACCTGTGTCGCTTCACAACTGCCAACTCACCTAGTGCCCCTACCACAGGGCTACCTCTACCTCTGTAAGATGCAGTCCCGTGGTAACAGCAGATGCCCATCAGAGCTGTGTCACAATCGCTCGCCACTCATTCCTATTCCTAGCACGCTCGCTCGCTTCCCTCACATCCATCCTCCTATCAATCAGGGCTCTCCTTACTCCATCCATCCACCCAAACCTATGCCTCCCTCTAGAATTTCTCCCATCAGCTCTCGTATTCACCACCTTTTTCAGCAGTCTTTCATCATCCATCCTTTCCTCATGGCCAAACCATCTCAGAACAATCATATCTACTCTGGCTACAAATTCTGTCCTCACACCCGTTCTTGCTCTCACCATTTCATTCCTAACCCTATCCAACCGAGATACACCAATCATACTCCTAAGGCATTTCATCTCAAACACATTTAGCTTCCGTCTCTCACTTACTTTCATACCCCATAACTCTGATCCATACATCACAGTTGGCACAACCACTTTCTCATACAAAATTTTCTTACCATTTATTTCCAACCCTCTCTTCTTCATCGCTCTTTTCAAAGCACCCAACACTTTACATCTTTCATTCACTCTGTGACATACATCCGCTTCCACTCCACCATTTGCAGCTATAACCGAGCCTAAATACTTAAACTGATTAACTTCCTCAAGTGTCTCTCCGTTCAACATAACATTCAATCCAGCACCATCCTCATTTCTTGCACACCTCATAACCTTACTCTTTCCCACATTCACTCGCAGCTTCCTTCTCTCACACAAAATTCCAAATTCTGACACTAACTGACACAGCTTCTCCTCTGATTCTGCCACCACCACAGTATCATCTGCAAACAAACAAACAAACTAACAAACATTTACATTTTGTACAATGGTTATTCTAAAAGTAAAAGTAACTTATAAGTAGACATGTAATTAAACTAATAAATAAGAGGGTAAATACATATAGTTAAATTAAATGTAGCTTTCATAGAAAATAATAATGATGTAATAAAAATGTTAACAATAATGTTAATAATAAAGTAGTAAGTATGCCACTAGATACAGTATCATTATTATCGGCATCATTACCATATTTGTTTTCCTTACAATGAGAATAATTAGTTCTTATCGAGCAGCAACTATTTGTCCAAAAGAAAACCATATAGTTTGCCTTTGAAAGCTCTGAAGGAGGATGCATTTTTAAGATGCTCTGGAATATTGTTCCAGAATGTTGTCCTTTGATGGTGATCATCTTTGAACCTGCTTCTGTGTATGTTCTGTGAATAAAGAGCTCACTGCTCTGTCTTGTGTTGGTTCCCCTTATATCCCTGACTGTTTGTAAATCAAATAGCCAGCTAGAATAATGAAAGTCAAAAATTTTGAATTCAAAAACATAAATAGCATAAGCGACCTTGTTTTCTGCCCACAGCCACCCAAATTTATTGAGAGCTGGCGTGATGTGGTCATGTTTTCTTATTCCTCCCAGGGCAACTCGAGCTGCAAAATTAATAAACTTCTCTATTCTGTTTATCTGAGTCTTAGTGGTAGCTCCCCAAACAGTTGTGCAGTAATTAATGTGACTTAGGGCTAGAGATTCAACAACAGTTATTCGAGTGGTAGTCTCACAATTGTCTTTTATACGAGATAAGTACATTACTGTTCCTGTAACCCTTTTGCATACTTTATCTATGTTGGAATCCAACAACATGCAGTTATCAAAGTGAATTGCTAGGTTTTTGACTGTTTTGCTAGGTGTGATAATATTGTCGCAAAAATTAATTATTGTATTTTCTGGAATTTGTGCTATATGGAACCTTGAACCAATAAACATGCATTGTGTTTTACTTTCGTTAATTAACAGCCCAATTTCTTGAATATAGGTTTTAATTTTTGACAGAGTGTTTTCTGCTCTTAAAGTTAGCTCTGGGAGATTATTAATATCACTACTAAGGAGTAGTTGAGTGTCATCTGCATATTGTACGACTAGACAGTCAGAAATGAAAGAAGATATATCATTTACGTAAATGGAGAAGAGGATAGGACCAAGTACTGATCCCTGTGGAACACCATATGATACATTTTTTGGCATAGAGATAATGTTGTTAAGATGTATAGACTGTTTACGTTTAGATAGATACTCGCTAAACCAGCTCGGATCAGTATTTAGGTTAGTACATTTACTTAAAAGAATTTCATGGTTTACACTGTCGAAGGCTTTTGATAAGTCTAATAATACAAGCAAAGATATTTTTTTCTTATCTATATTATTATAGATACTATTCGTAACTTTGAGCAGCGCAGTTTCCGTCGAGATAAAACCATGTTGGTTAATAGATGATAGTCTATTTGACTCTAAATATGACATAAGTTGGCATGCAACAATTTTTTCTAATATTTTAGAAAAAATGGGTAGTAGGGAAATGGGACGATAGTTTGTCACATTTTCTTTGTCCCCCTTTTTATGCAAATATATTACATGTGATATTTTCCAAGAGTCAGGAAACTTTTTAGTAACAATGGAAGTGTTCATAATAGTTAGAATATAAGATACAATCATGGGTAGAGCATCTTTGATGAACTGAAATGGTATACCATCTGGACCATAAGAGCCAGAGTTTCTTAGGCTCTTTATGATAAGAATTAGGGTAGCACAATCGATAGGATTTATCTTGAAGTACTCTCTGGTGTTTACATTGGAAGAACTGTCATTTAAGCAATTACTCATACTCGCAGAGTTGATGTTTTCTTGTGTTTTCTCATATGTATTTTGGCCAACGTCATTAAAATAGTTATTAAAGTTTTCCGCTTTGTCTTTCAACTCCGTAATATTTTCATAACTTTCTGAGGTAAGTCTTTTCATTTGGTATCATGCTTCTTACCCCTTTCCATGATGCTGCTGTATCATGTCTGGAGTCATTAAATTGTTTTTTTGTAAAAGTCTTTTTTACTTGCATTTATTAGAGATCTGACACGTTTCTTTTCTGTTTTATAACATTCTCGGAGAGTCATATCATATCTATTAATTTTTAGCTCTTTTTGTATTTGATTTCTGATTTGCATTGCCTCTCTAATGTCATTAGTTAGCCAGGGGGCTGAGGGGCGGGTTATTTTTCATGTTACAATGGGTGCACAACTATCTAAGCATTCAAGGAAGACTTGTTAGAATCTCAACCTGCAAATTGACGTTATCTGTGTTTTGAATTCTATTAAGTACTTTTGTGTTGTTGATTAATGTTTCACAAAAGATATCAGGGGAGTAACTTTTTAGACACCGGAATGTCTTGAAGAGAGGCTTCCTTTTGGGCTTGTTTATGTTTAGCATAGCAATGTTCAGCTCGTGGTCTGCAATTGGGCAGGGAACTACGTCCCAATAGGGTATACTTTCCACTTTATTTGTTATTATCAGATCTATTAGAGTCCTAGAATTAGGGTTATGTTGGTCGGTTTTGTCACTATTTGTGTTAACTTCACAATGTTGATCACTCTTTTCATTTTGTTATCTGCTGAGAGCAAGTCATCATTAAAGTCACCAAGTATATATATGGGTTTATGGCGCACACAGATATTTCTGAATGTTTCTAGCAGATGACTGAATGAACTGCAAGGTTCTTTAGGGTGACGGTAAACACACCCTACAATGAAAGATGGAAGTTTCTGATACTGCACAGTGATCCATAAATCTTCGCGCTCTTCAGTTTTTTCTAGACCTGTGGTTATTTCTGATGCACTAAGATAATTTCTAACATAAATACAGACCCCACCCCCTCGGCCATGGTCATTGCGAAATATTTTAAACTCTGGGATATTCACATATTTATTTTCAGTTGTAGGAAGAAGCCAAGTTTCACTTACACAGAGGATGTCTATGTTGTAGTCTTTTGTTAGCATTATTATTTCCTCAAAATGAGCGAGAAGGGACTGAGCATTCACATGTACTAATGTTACAATCTTACCATGTTTCATCAGGGTGGTATCCATAGTCATAGTTGTAGTTTGTTCTTGGAGTCCATGATGTGTTTCGACTGTGTGATTTTGCTGAGAATTCATCATTATACTGTGTTCTGAAGTTAGCCCATGGATCCTGGTGTGTACCTGCCGTTGCATGGGTAACGCTGATATGAGTACGTGCCATGGTATGATCGGGCCTTCCCAAAGTTTGTATGCCTAGGTGAGTGTCTAGGGTTGTAAGAGCCATCTCTCCAGGAGAAGTCTCTTGTGCGTGGACGGCGATAAGAGAAGTTTGTATTGTGTCTCTTTCTGTAGTCTCGCAGATAGGGGATCGTATCATAAGTTCTTTGCTGTTTATTTTGGTATGACTGTAGTTGGGATATTTTGTAGGTAATTGATTCAGTTTGTAAGCCACTTATTCAAATCCTTTCAATATCGTTATTGCGAAGGAGACCCAGTTTGGTTTGCGAGAAAGTTCCTTAATCAAGACTTCTTCAGAGGGAATGCCTTGATTTGGCAATATGTTACGTATCTCTCTCTCTCAAAGGGGTTGCCAGGAATGTGAATATATATCTGAGCTGTAACCCTTGCGCTTGCATTATTGGGTAACTGTGGCTGTGGGGGAGATGACCCTGATGGAATGTTTAGATTAGAGACTGCTTCTATGTTGTCTTTCCTGTTTTCTTCACTATTTTGCAGCCTATTGCTGGGTTAGTTATTTGTGATGGAAGGTGTAATTTGGATGTCCTGATTAGTGATAGTTGCTGTGTTGTTAGGAGTAGTGGAGATGGGCTCTACATCTTCTTTGCTGTTTTGCAACCCTTTACCAGGTTGGTTATTTGTGCTGGGAAGAATCTTGCTCTGGTTAGTGCCTGTTGTTGTGTTGCTAGGAGTAGTGGGGAAGGGCGCTGTTGTTTCTTCACTATTTTGTAACTTGTTACTGAGTTGGTTATTTATGCCAGATGATGTATTCAGGTTGTCTTGTTGACTATCATTTTTATCTGGATCTACCTCTTCTTCACTGCCACTGTCATATTCGTCTTTCAATGCACTGAAGGAATTGTGAGTAGAGACAGAAAACCTGGTTTGCAAAACCTGAGGGTTGTTGATAGAAGGGACAGCATCGTTGTTAGGTGACAGCACTGAATTGAGAGGTGGAGATGTTTCTAATAGCAGTTTCAACCTAGAATTATCTCTTTCAAGTAGGACAATGTCTGATCCTAGCAAACCCACCTTGTGTTGTAAGGCTTTCACCTCTTCAGCATCTGCTTCCAAAATTTTTCACCTTGTCTGCAAGACTTTCAATCATTCGATGTAGGTCTCCTAGGTCGTGTGTTTTTTCAGACTCTATGGATTTCACAACCGAAGTTTGAGATTGAAAGAGTTTGTCAAGTTCACCATTCATTGAGATATTCAGGACACTTGCGCTAAAAGTTATTATATTTGTAATTATATATTTTTTGCTTGCTATTTTATGATGCGTTTACCACTGTGTTGTGGAAAGAGTTCCACTACCTTTGAAAGCAATAGTTGACTTGTTTTGAACAGAGTGTCTTTTCTGATTTTTCCCAATTCCCTTCTGATGTCCTCACGTGAATATACGAACATTCTGTCCAGAGATGACATAAACACTTCGGGAAGAGAATCAATATTTACACACAAAACAAACAAAAACAAAAACATTTATTTCCATTTTGTACAATGGTTATTCAACATTAATAGTAACTTATAAGTAGACATGTAATTAAACTAATAAATAAGAGGGTTAGACATATAGTTAAATTAAATGTAGCTTTCATAGAAAATAATAATGCTGTAATAAAAATGTTAACAATAATGTTAATAATAAAGTAGTAAGTATGCCACTAGATACAGGATCGTTATTATCGGCATCATTTCCATATTTGTTTCCTTACAATGAGAATAATTAGTTCTTAATGAGCAGCAACTATTTGTCCAAAAGAAAACTATATAGTTTGCCTTTGAAAGCTCTGAAGGAGGATGCATTTTTAAGATGCTCTGGAATATTATTCCAGAGTGTTGGCCCTTTGATAGTGATCATCTTTGAACCTGCTTCTGTGTATGTTCTGTGAATAAAGAGCTCACTGCTCTGTCTTGTGTTGGTTCCCCTTATATCCCTGACTGTTTTTAAATCAAATAGCCAGCTAGGATAATGATGGTCCAAAATTTTGAATACAAAAACATAAATAGCATAAGCGACCTTATTTTTTGCCCGCAGCCACCCAAGTTTTTTAGAGCTGGTGTGATGTGGTCATATTTTCTTATTCCTCCCAGGGCAACTCGAGCTGCAAAATTAATAAGCTTCTGTATTCTGTTTATCTGAGTCTTAGTGGTAGCTCCCCAAACAGTTGTGCAGTAATTAATGTGACTTAGGGCTAGAGATTCAACAACAGTTATTCGAGTGGTAGTCTCAAAATTGTCTTTTATACGTGATAAGTACATTAATGTTCCTGTAACCTTTTTGCATACTTTATCTATGTGGGAATCAAACAACATGTGGTTATCAAAGTGAATTCGTAGGTTTTTGACTGTTTTGCTAGGTGTGATAATATTGTCGCAAAAATTAATTGTTGTGTTTTCTGGAATTTGTGCTATGTGGAACCTTGAACCAATAAATATGCACTGTGTTTTACTTTCGTTAATTAACAGCCCAATTTCTTGGAAATAGGTTTTAATTTTTGACAGAGTGTTTTCTGCTCTTAAAGTTAGCTCTGGGAGATTATTAATATCACCACTAAGGAGTAGTTGAGTGTCATCAATTTTTTCCGATGATGACATTTTGGTGTGAAATGGAGGGGAACTGCGGTATGAGGGGAACCGCAGGTTCACCTAAGAAAGGTCCTTTTTAGGTCGGTCGCGAAAGGTTGTGATTGAAATCAGTAACACTGGGAGAGACACTCTCAATGCTTTTATAGGTGTTATAATATTATAATGAATTTTCTTTGTATCTTTTTAAACACTAAAGTTGTAATAATCACTCTGACTTAAATTTGAAGGTTTATATTTCAGTATGCTTTCATTAATTTTGTAACCGTAAATTTAAACTCTGTCACTTAATAAACGCAATATTATCGGGAGCTCACTTTGTACACGTCCTCCCCCACTTAGACGCACGGCAACTGATTCAGCTCCCACTCGTATATGTATATGTATATGTATATGTATATGTTTATATATATGTATATGTATATGTATATGTATATGTGTATGTATATGGATGTATATATATATATATATATATATATATATATATATATATATATATATATATATATATATATATATATATATATATATATATATATATATATATATATATATATATATATATATATATATATATATATATATATATATATATATATATATATATATATATATATATATATATATATATATATATATATATACATATATATACGTACATATATATATATATATATATATATATATATATATATATATATATATATGTATATATGTATATAAATAAGTACAAACTGTTAGCATACAGCACTAAATAGTAAGGAAGCCCATCAGTGAAACAAAACTTATAAAACAATGCTATATTTTGGATTCTAACTGGATCCCTAGAGTCAGTTGTGCTTGAGAAGGGATCCAGTTAGGATCCGAAATATAGCATTGTTTTATAAGTTTTGTTTCACTGATGGGCTTCCTTACTATATATATATATATATATATATATATATATATATATATATATATATATATATATATATATATATATATATATATATATATATATACAGTATATATATATATATATATATATATATATATATATATATATATATATATATATATATATATATATATATATATATACAGTATATATATATATATATATATATATATATATATATATATATATATATATATATATATATATATATATATATATATATATATATATATATATATATATATATATATATATATATATATATATACAGTATATATATATATATATATATATATATATATATATATATATATATATATATATATGCAGTATATATATATATATATATATATATATATATATATATATATATATATATATATATATATATATATATATACAGTATATATATATATATATATATATATATATATATATATATATATATATATATATATATATATATATATATATATATATATATATATATATATATATATATATATATATATATATATATATATATATATATATATATATATATATATATATATATATATATATATATATATATATATATATATATATATATATATATATATATATATATATATATATATATATATATATATATATATATGCATGTATTTATATATATGTATATATATATATATATATATATATATATATATATATATATATATATATATATATGTATGTATGTATGTGTGTGTAATTACCTAGTCTAGCCTGCTGGCTAGTACAGTGGTAACGCGCTGGCTTCGCATTCATGAGGTCGAAAGATCGGTTCCCGTCCAAGACCGAGAGTTTAAGCTGTTTACTGGCAGGAACTGCTGTGGGTGGACACCACAGTGGAGGGTTGGGGCTTACCCTGGCTGACGAATACCCATTGTATTGAAATGGAAATAAAGTATTATTATTAGTTGTGTCTACGGGAAAGAGCCCCATGTTCGTAACTCCCAGTCTCATGGTCGGTTCAAGTTTTGCACTTAGCGATACTTACCATCCTTGTCCTTAAAACCATAAATTGAGTTAGCATTATCTACCTCCTCGCTTAGCAAATTCCAATCATCAACTAGTCCTTCTGGCTAGTACAGTGGTATCGCGCTGGCCTCGCATTCGCGAGGTCGACAGATCGGTTCCCGCTCAGGATCGAGAGTTTAAGCAGTTTACTGGGAAGGTTTCTGCTGTAGATGGGCACCACAGTGGGGGGGGGGGCTTGCCCCGGCTGACGCTCTGAGGAGCATCTCAGATGGATATAGGAAGTGAAACACCGGCAACTTTTAACCTTTTACACTAAAAAAGTACCTCCTTACATCATGCAAAGGAGTTTTCTTACGAAGCTTCAAACTATGACCTCTAGTTCTAATGCCAGCCATATCAAAATATCGATCCCTATCCACTCTGTTATAACCATGAAGGAATTTAAAAAACATCACCATATCCCCCCTCATTCTTCTAGCTTCGAGTGATGGTAAGTCAAGGCAAGATCCACTGGTGATCTCCTGTCCTATCTCACTCTTGTATGGTCATCTTCTCTGAGGAACTATGGGGAATCCTTTGTCGTCGCCCTTGATATCTCTAAGGCTTTCAACAGGGTCTGGCACAAGGCTCTGTTGGCCAAACTCCCTGCCTATGGCTTTACCCCTTCTTTCTGTTCTCTGATTTCAACTTTTCTTACTGACCGTTTTATATCTGTAGTTGTTGATGGCGCGACATCTAGCCCTTTCTCTGTTACCAGTGGTGTTCCACAGGGCTCTGTTCTTTCACCAACTCTCTTTCTTCTCTTCATCAATGATCTTCTACAATCCTCATCTTCCTCTCTTCTTCATACCTTTGCTGATGATTCTACCCTTCACTTTTCCTCTGCCTTTTCTTCACAACTCGTAATCAATCTCGTATCACTCTTTCTTCTACTCTCAACTCCGATTTGCAGATAGTACCTGGGTGGGGCACTCAAAATTTAGTTAAATTCAATACCTCCAAGACAGTTTCTGGCTATCTCTTTATCTTCTTCTCCTCCTGATAACCCTATTGTCTTTGAAACTAATGAAATTTACCCTCTTAACTCTATCAACATATTACGAATTCATATAGCCTCTAACTTGTCTTGGAGGAATCACATAATCCAAATTTCTAAATCTTCATCCAAAAGATTGGGGGGATTTGTTTCGTTTTCGTCATTACTTTTCCTCTTTGCAGTTACTTAAAATTTACAAAAGTCTTATCTGTCCCTGCTTAGAATACTGCTCACACATCTGGGGTGCTTCTTCCTTAACTTATCTTCTTGATAGGGTTGAATCTAAGGCAGTCAGACTCATTAATGATCCTTCTCTTACTTCTAACCTGGAATCTCTCTCTCTTCGCCGTAAGGTATCTTCTCTTTCGCTTTTCAATCACTAATACTTCCATTGCTGCTCTGATGAGTTGGCGAGTTGCATCCCTCCCCCACTGCCGAGGCCGCGTACCACTCGCCAAGCGGCCTCATCTCACAGGTACTGTGTGGAGATTTGTAGCTCACGGATTGGTCGGTGCAACGACTGCTTCTTCCCTTCTACCTCCAGACTCTGGAACTCTCTTCCTCCTTCTGTCTTTCCTAATTCTTATGACCTTTCATCCTTCAAAAAGCAGATCTATCGTCATCTCAGAGCCTGGTCCTCCATATCTCTGGGTCCTCTGTACTTTGACTGTTTTTTTCCGTCTGTCGTTTTCCTTTGTGTGACGTTGCCTCATCTCTGTCTTGTCCGTAACCTCTGTCTTTTCCTTCGTCTTGGTATTTTCTAGTGCCCGGGCCTTTATTGATGAGCGCAGTTTCTGCCTGTCCCGGTGTCACACTCATAAAAAAAAATAGATTCCCTTAGCCTCTCCTCATAACTGAGATTGCGTTTTTCTGGCACCAGTTTCGTGTGAGTGGGTGTGTGTGTGTGTGTGTGTGTGTGTGTGTGTGTGTGTGTGTGTGTGTGTGTGATTACCTAATTGTGATTACCTAATTGTGTTTACGGGAAAGACCCCAAAGCTCGTATCTTCTCGTCTCATGATCGGTTCCATTTTGTACTTAGTGATACTTATCATAACTGTCCTTAAAACTATGGATTGAGATAGCATTAACTACCTCCTCGCTTAGCCAATTCCAATTATCAACTACTATTACACTGAAAAAGTATTTCCTTGCATCCTGCAAAGAAGTTTTCTTATGGAGCTTCAAACTATGACCTCTAGTTCTAGAGCCTGCGATATCAAATTATCGATCCCTATCCAATCTATCATTACCATGAAGGAATTTAAAGACTGTCATCATACCCCCCCCCTCAATCTTCTAGCTTTGAGTGATGGTAAGTCTAATTCCCTCAGCTTCTCATCATAACTGAGATTGCGTATTTCTGGCACCAGTTTCGTGGCATGTTTTTGAACTTTTTCAACCTTAGCTATGTGCTTTTTCAAGTGTGGATTCCAAAAGGGGGCTGCATATTCGAGTTTTGGCCTCACATAGGTTACATAAATATTTCTGAACATTTCCTTGTCCATGTGACTGAAGGCTACCCTTACATTTGATAAGAATGCATATGCTGCCCTTACTATGCCATTTATATGTATTTCTGGAGACAAATCTGCAAGTATGTTTACTCCTAGATCTCTCTCATTTTCTGTCTCTTGAAGTTGTACTCCAGCCACCGAGTAGTCAAGCTTGGGCCTTCTTGCACTTGTACCCATTCTCATTACCTTACATATTGAAGTATTGAATTTCATTAGCCACTTTTCTGACCACTCATGCAGACTATTTAGATCCTCCTGAAGTTATCTACCATTGTTCTCGTTTTTTACTTTCTTCACAATCTTTTCATCATCTGCAAACATATTCATGAATGAATTAACAGACTCTGTTAGGTCATTTACATATACAAGGAACAAAAGTGGCCCTAAAACTGAACCCTGTGGAACTCCACTACTAACTTTTCTCCATTCAGACACTGAGTGTCTTACTCTAACCCTCTGTTCCCTTCCTTCTAAGTAAGTTTTTATCCATTCCAAGACATTTCCACCTATTCTTGCCATTGCTTGCAGCTTCCTAATAAGTCTCCTATGTGGAACAGTGTCAAACGCTTTCTGGAAGTCTAGGACTATGCAATCTGCCCAGCCCTCTCTTTCCTGTAAGATTCGGCTTATCTCATCATAAAATTCTAATAAGTTTGTTACTGTTGATCTACCTTCTCTGAAGCCATGTTGCCTTTCTGACAAAAAGTTGAAGGATTCCAAATGAGTGTGTGTGCGTACGTGTGTGTGTGTGCGCGTGTGTAATCAGCACAGTAATTGCATTTCAATATTCGAGCGCATCGTGTCTTTAGCACTGACTACCAAAGTAAATATCATTAGAATTGAATTACTGAAAGCTTGTTCACTTCTTTATTTGTTTTCACGCACGCATAAGAGAGAGAGAGAGAGAGAGAGAGAGAGAGAGAGAGAGAGAGAGAGAGAGAGAGAGAGAGAGAGAGAGAGAGAGAGAGAGAGAGAGATCTGTCGAAATCTCACATTGAACGCTTGTTAAATCTATCATTTACTTTACTTACCTGCGAAATTGATAGATTGATAGATACATAGATAGATAGATGAAAAGATAGATACAAATTGTATGTATCAACTTTACTGATGTTCTTAATTCATGTTAATTGAGACAAATGGAATTAAAATGAGGTGTTTTGGCTTGGGAATATCCACACACACACACACACACATATACACACACGCGCGCGCGAGCGCGAGCGCGCAAGAAAAAAAATTTCGGAGTTTTTCCTGTCAGAGGGGAGATAAAAAAATAATGCTAGGAGATCAGGGGATGAAGCCTCATTAAGATTGTTTTACACAAATGTTGATGGGGTAGCTGGTAAGGCAGTAGAATTAAAGGCTAGGATTCACAACAGTAAGACAGATATAGTAATTTACAGAGACTGAGTTAAGTGAGCACATAAACAGTATCACAGTATTTCTCAAGAGCATCCGAATATTGAGAGTTCAAAGATGTGAGAGGACTGGCGGATGGATAGCAATGATCATAAATTTAAGGTTGAAGAAATGAACATTGCTATAGAAAATGAGTTCAAAGAATTTCATGTTGCTTACATAAATACCGGGTCAGAGAACATGACAATATCTGTTGAATATAACCCACCAAGGAATCGTATGGGAGAGAAAATGCAGGATTTTTATTATGGGAGAGGTTAGTCATAGAGAAACAGATTGGGCCAGTCTTGACCCGCACAGTGAGGAGGATTCATTTAGGGCAAGATTCCCAGATTGCGTACAAGGGAATTCACGAGGAGGAACTATCCAAAAGAAGATTACAATAAAATCAATGAGCTATTTCCAGTTAGTGACTGGAGGACCTTATTTAACAACAAATCTATGAAAGAAATGTACGAAATCTTTTGTGAGGAATATGGGAAGATAGTCACTTGTTGCATTCCTTCCACCAAAATAGGAGTTATTCATGCCAGAGAGAAATGGTTCAATAATGAGTGTAAGAGAGCTAAGAAGTGGAGAGACAAATGCTGGTATAGGCATAGGAAGGGAAAAAACATAAAATCCTGGCACACTTTTAAAAGAGCAAGAAATTGTTACCTAACTAAAAGAGAGGCACAGAGATATTATGAAAGAGATATTACCAGGAAAGCTAAAGAAAATCCCAAACTTTTCCTCAGCTTTATCATAGGAACACTGAAAGTCATAGAACAGGTTTTAAAGAGAGAAGATGGAAGCAATCACAGAGATGGATACAGAAATCTGCCAAGAATTTAACAAGAAGATGCAGTCAGTATTGACTGCAGAAAATACCCAACCCCTTCAGATTGCAGAGATAAGGATCATGGGTCGGTATCAGAGAACATCATCTTTTCAGCTGCAGAGGTATGATGGAGTTGGATGCCCATAAAGCAACAGGTCCTGTGGACCTGACACATCCCCTTACGTACTTAAGAAATGTTCTAAACCAATATCGGTGGCGCTATGCATCATATTTGAAAAGTCTCTAGAATCTGGGGAGATTCCAAGATGCAGGAAGCAAGTGATCGTGGAACCTATCTTCAAAATGAGAAGGGGGGATACAGCTCTAAACTATATTCTGTTTCCTTGATCAGCATAGTTTGTAAATTATGGAGAAACTACTAAGAAAATACATCTCTCTTCACTTGGAATCCTACTTTTTGTTAGTGAGACAACATGGCTTCAGAGAAGGCAGCTCAACAGTAACAAAATTATTAGAATTTTATGATGAGGTAAAACAGATCTTAAAGGAAAGAAAGGGGTGGGCGGCCTGAATATTCCTAGATTTTCAGAAGGCATTTGATACGATTTCACACGAGAGACTTATTAAGGAGCTGCAAGTAATGGCGAAAATAGGCAGAAATTTCTTGGAATGGATATCAACTTATTTAAAGGGAAGGGAGCAGAGGGTTAGAGTAAGACACTCAGTGACTGAATAGAGAAGAGTTAGTAGTGGGGTTCCACAGGGTTCAATTTTAGGTCAACTTTTGTTCCTTGTATACATAAATGACCTACTAGAGTCTGTGAATTCATCTTATATGTTTGCATATGATGCAAACATTGTGAAGAAAGTTCGAGAAGGTTTAAACTTGGATACTCAATAGCATATGCAGAACTTCAAGAGAGAGAGAATGAGAGATCTGTGAGTAAGCATATTGGCAAATTTATCTCCAGAAATGCATATGAATGGCATAGTAAGGACTGCATATGCTTTCTTAGCAAAGGTAAGGGTAGCCTTCAGATATATGGACAAGGAAATGTTCAGAAATATTTAAGTAACCTATGTGAGGCCAACGCTTGAATATGCAGCACCCTCTTGAAATCCGCACTTGAAAAAGCACGTAGTTACACTGAAAAAACTTCTAAGACATGCCGCGAAACTGGTGCCAAAAATACGCAATTTCAGTTATGATGAGAGGCTGAGGGAATTAGACTTACCATCACTCGAAGCTAGAAGATTGAGGGGATATGGTGATGGGTTTTAAATTGCTTCATGGTTATTGCTGAGTGGATAGGGATCGATATTTTGATATGGCTGGCACTAGAACCAGAGGTCATAGTTTGAAGCTTCGTAAGAAAACTTCTTTACAGGGTATAAGGAAGTACTTTTTTAGTGTAAGAATAGTTGATAATTGGAATTCGTTAAGCGAGGAAGTAGTTAATGCTTACACAATCCATAGTTTTAAGGACATATATGATAAGTATCATTGAGTATAAAAGTGGATTCGACCAGGAGACCTGGAGTTACGGCTCGTACTCTTACACCACCACCACTCTTATTCTCCATCTATTCCATTACCACCATTCTTCATCTCGTACTCCTCCACCAACACCACTCTGTATCTCCAACTCTCACCACCACCACAACGCGCCATCTCCAACACATTACCCAATTCCCTTCTCTCAAATTAATTAAGTTTTCAAACCCTCATTTTCTAATTCAATAGGACTTCTCTCTCTCTCTCTCCCTCTCTCTCTCTCTCTCTCTCTCTCTCTCTCTCTCTCTCTCTCTCTCTCTCTCTCTCTCTCTCTCTCATTACCGCTCTCATTTCCTTAACCTTGGAATAAATGACTTCGAACAGTTATCAACAAAACCTTAATTGCTTTAATTATATATATATATATATATATATATATATATATATATATATATATATATATATATATATAGATATAGATATAGCTATATATATATATATATATATATATATATATATATATATATATGTATGCATATATGTGTGTGTGTGATTACCTAACTGTGTGATTACCTAATTGTGATTACCTAATTGAGTTTACGGGAAAGAGCCCAAAGCTCGAATCTTCCCGTCTCCTGATCGGTTCAATTTTGTACTTAGTGATACTTATCATACCTGTCCTTAAAACTATGGATTGAGATAGCATTAACTACCTCCTCGCTTAGCCAATTCCAATTATCAACTACTCTTACACTGAAAAAGTATCTCCTTACATCCTGCAAAGAAGTTTTCTTACGAAGCTTCAAACTATGACCTCTAGTTCTAGAGCCTGCGATATCAAAATATCGATCCCTATCCGCTCTATCATAACCATGAAGGAATTTAAAGACTGTCACCATATCCCCCCTCAATCTTCTAGCTTCGAGTGATGGTATTGCTAATTCCCTCAGCCTCTCATCACAACTGAGATAGCGTATTTCTGGCACCAGTTTCGTGGCATGTCTTTGAACTTTTTCAAGCTTAGCTATGTGCTTTTTCAAGTGCTGATTCCAAAAGGGGGTTGAATATTCGAGTTTTGGCCTCACATAGGTTGCATAAATATTTCTGAACATTTCCTTGTCCGTGTGCCTGAAGGCTACCCTTACATTTGATAAATAGGCATATGTTGCCCTTACTATACCATTTATATGTATTTCTGGAGACAAATCTGCAAGTATGTTTACTCCTAGATCTCTCTCATTTTCTGTCTCTTGAAGTTGTACTCCAGCCCCCGAGTAGTCAAGCTTGGGACTTCTTGCACCTGTACCTATTCTCATTACCTTACATTTTGAAGTATTGAATTTCATTAGCCACTTTTCTGACCACTCATCCAGACTATATAGATCTTCCTGAAGTTCTCTTCCATTGTTCTCGTTTCCTACTTTCTTCACAATCTTTGCATCATCTGCAAACATATTCATGAATGAATTTACAGACTTTGGTAGGTCATTTACTTATACAAGAAACAAAAGTGGTTATAAAACAGAACCCTGTAGAACTCCACTACTAACTTTTCTCCATTCAGACACTTGAGTGTCTTACTCTAACCCTCTGTTCCCTTCCTTCTAAGTAAGTTTTTATCCATTCCAAGACATTTCCACCTATTCTAGCCATTGATTGCAGCTTCCTAATAAGTCTCCCATGTGGAACAGTGTCAAACGCTTTTTGGAAGTCTAGGAATATGCAATCTGCCCAGCCCTCTCTTTCCTGTAAGATTCGGCTTATTTCATCATAAAATTCTAATAAGTTTGTTACTGTTGATCTACCTTCTATGAAGCCATGTAGCCTCACTGACAAAAAGTTGAAGGATTCCAAGTGAAGAGAGATATGATTCCTTAGTAGTTTTCCATAACTTTGCAAACTATGCTGGTCAAGGAAACTGGTCCATAGTTCAGAGCCGTATCCCTTCTTCCTTTTTTGAAGATAGGTATCACGTTTGCTTGTTTCCAGCATCTTGGAATCTCCCCTGACTCCAGTGACTTTTTAAATATGATACTTAGTGCCACTGATATTGAAATTGCGCATTTTTTAAGTACATAAGGGGATATATCATCAGGACCTGTAGCTTTATGAACGTCTAACTCCATCAGCGCTTTGCATACCTCTGTTGCTGTAAGGTTGATGATCTCTAATACCGGCCCTTGAGCTTTATCTCTACAGTCTGATGGGGTCGGATATTTTCTACTGTAAATACTGACTGAAACTCCTTTTTCAATTCTTTGCAGATCTCTTCATCCGTCTCAGTGACGATTCCATCCGCTCTCTTAAGTCTTAATACCTGTTCTTTTACCTTCAGTTTTCCTCTGATAAAGCTGTGGAAAAGCTTTGGATTTTCTTTAGCCTTCCTGGTGATGTCCCTTCCATAGTCTCTCTCTGCTTCTCTTCATTTACTTAGGTAATCATTTCATGCTCTTTTGTAGGTTTGCCAGGCATTTATGTTTTTTCTCCTCCTATGCCTTTTCCAGCATTTGTCTCTCCACTCCTTAGCTCTTTTACACTCATTATCGAATCATTTCTCTCTGGCATGAATTACACCTACTTTGGTGACAGGTATGCAGCAATCTACTATCTTCCCATATTTCTCACAAAAGATGTCATACATTTCTTGTACAGATTTGTTGTAAAATATGGTTGTCCAGTCAATAACTGCCAAAAGCTCATTCATTTTGATGTAATCTCCTTTCGGATAGTTCCTCCTCATGTCCTCAGTGCCTCTACTCTCAGGCAGAATATCTTCAATGATATACTCCATCAACAACACACAGTGGTCACTCTTTCCAACTGGTGGTTCATG